>JARHVA010001589.1:3180000-3230000 GCA_037957365.1 Torreya grandis
TTTATTATTATTTTCCCCCTATTCTCTTTATTTCCTTCCTCTTATTATATTTCCACTCCATCTCAACATTTTGCATGGCCTCCTAGTTTTCCTACAATATTGTGAAGTTATCATTATGAACTCAAATTCATTAATGCACAAGTTTATCCTATGACCATTAAATTTCAATCCATTATATTATTTTTTAGAATGATTATATATTTAAGACATCATCCTCTTACCAAATTGATAATTCAAACCAAAATCATAGTAAAAAAACCTGATCCCTTCACAAGATTCCCATTATGACCTAATTCCTTTTCATTCCAAAAGTGCATATAAATATTTCAATTAAAACCTTTAAAAAATCAAAGGCCAATTTTCCAAAGTTACAAAACTCTTCTAATATAATTATTTTGGGTGACTTTTATCCTATTTAACCTCCCTAGATCACCAAAAATGGTGTACAAGTCTAGAAACTTACACAAGATTCACTAAGCATTCAATACTCCTATAAATTGAAATGTATAAAGTAGTTTGCCATAAGAATAACTAAATAATATTTATTCCTTATAGATATTTAATGGAATTATAAATATTCAATACACAAAATTAAAATCTAAGATAATTAACCAACTCAGAATCAATGCGATCATGCATTATTAACCATAGAGATATCCAATAAAAAGTAAACACTCCTCATTTTTTTTAGAACACTATTATCATTTATTTAATTTAAGTAAATAAGGGTGTAGTGTGTGTGTACAAGTTCAGTTCCATTCTCTCTATCCTTAATGTTTATATCTATATCCTCCTCCACTAGAATAATCTCCCTTTGTTTCACTTTATGAGGGTAGGATAGTATTTCAAACACCTCTATCAAATAAATAGGTATTTAGTTTGATATTATAATAAAATAATAAAGTACTCAAAATATATGTACATCAATGAATTATTGTAATTCAAATCAAATCTATAAACTAAATCACATCCATACAATATTCTAATACGTTTCAACATAGTATATCCATAAGCATATGCGAATGTCCTCTAAAAATAATTGATCATGAAAGAAAATAGTACATTTGTCAAATATAAAACATAAATATTTAGATATATTATAAAATTAATAAACTAATAATAAATATATTCAATTTACTTAATAATACTAATATAGTTTTTTAAATAGTGGGATAGGATGTAATAGACACATCGTATGATTAGTTTCTAAACCTACCTAAAGATTCCATCATATGATGGGAATAATTTAACAACACCTTCTTGGCTCAGTTTAAGTAGTTCATTGATCTCAGTGTCCTATACCAATATTTTTCTAGCATTAAGATAGAATTCAATGATACCATTAGGTCATTCAATGTTATACTTCAAAATATGTATAGCAAGGTCATTGCATTATACAGATTAGATACCCATCTATCTCTATAAATTGTCTAAGAATGCCTTAGATCCCTAGACCATAGAGATCCTCTTATTATGTAATTTACATTAGCATATGTTGAGGTCATCAAAGTAGACATATAATTGACCCCTCAAGGCTAAAGTTTTCCATATAGTGTTAAATCTGACTACCTTGAACCCTATTTATAGTTTAACTAGAACATGGCAATGCCATAACCTATTTCCATAACAAACCAACATCCCTTGAGGCATGATACACCAAATAAACATTTGAGTTTCTTTATCCTATTCAATAAATAATTAGAAACTCAATATTATAACCAAACATTAATACATGTCATGAACAATGTCCAAATCATACCCTAAGAATCTACCGAGAATGAGTTGGATGCTATACAATGTATGATGCATAATCTTAGCAATGAATTATTGGACCTCTAAAGGTAGGTTATAAAAAATGGTATAGATAATTCCAAAATTAATTTCACCTATAAATAGTTTGACTTCCATTATAACCATTCTAATGGCCAACCAGATCCCTCACTCAACATGTTTTCCAGAGATTAATATATATGAATTAGCACTGCCAAACCTATACCATGTGTATAACATAACCCAACATAGTGAGTTGTATTGTATCAATTTATATAGTGAATTTAGGATATTACAAATATAAATGGAAAAATACAATGTGGTCTAAATCCACCATAATGCCATAAATCATCTTGATGTCCCTATATCCTTAAGATCCCTAAGCACTATTATGGTATTAGATACCTTGGAGTTACCTACACAAGAAGATAATGAGACAAAACATGCCACTAATGAGGTATATGATTTCCATAATTACTAGAGAAAAAATTATTCCCTTAGGAGTCAAACATAGCTTTAAAATGTTACTACATCCACTCTTCGTAATAATGGTGTAAATCCTCCTCATCCTTACGAAATAAGTGATCCTCCACCTAAAAAATCTAATAACCCTAATCCCCCTAAATAGGTCCATACCTATCCTATAAATAATAGGTATAAAATAGTATAGGACATGAACAATATCAAGTTAAAAATCACATTACATGAGCTCGCCTAGATAAATATGCAAAGGGACCTCCTCCTAAATTCATTGATAGATAGACTAGCTCAGTCCAAGCCCAAGAATAGTCACACCAATGTGCTCCTACATAATGTTATCAACCAAATTTACATCCTTTGAATATTTTTAAAACCTCATAAATTTGGGGTAACATGGAGACAATCCAAGGCTATGGGTGGCCTACTAGGTGGATTAAATCTTTAGGTTATAGGGCTAACTACCATTGATGTATCACTTAGGCTCATTCACTAATCTATCAATTGGTTAGGAAAATGGAGATAAACCTACTAAAATGGAGGTGATTCACCAAAACTAATTGACTAATACCAACAAAATGTATGTACACATCAACCATGAGACTAACATAAACATGCACTACTCTTAATCTGCCTCTTTACATCAACACTTCATTGTGGAGTTTGTGATAGATATTTGGGATAGGAAGACTAATGAGTAGATAATGAAACTAATGAGTAGATAACTCACTCAACATTCAAACTTCACTTGGACACTTAACATGACCTACAAAGAAGGTTTCAAACTACATATGAGTGTTAGAAAAGGATAACATACCAAGGAAGACTAAGTAAAACACTTGACAAGATCAACTAGTCATGCACACATATTAAATAAAGTGAAATGAGGTAAAAATAGTATTTTATCATTGATAAAAGGAATACAAATGGGTAGGGATTCACCATAACCAAGTGGAGGATGCCAAACATGCCTTGCAAGGTAAAATTTATAGAACATTAGAGAGATAGAAGGAGGTACGTTGGAGAGATCCAATGATAAATGTCAATATTAAAACTATAGTTACAAGATGAAAAAGGGGTTAGAGTCACTTATAACATTACTCTTGACATGTGTTGATCTCTTATTGTGATTGCTTCTTACAAGTGGCACAGGAGACCATTCACTTTGCTTACTATGCAATCATCCCAAAAATTGCCTCTATCAGCTCATCAACATTGATTGACACCTTGATAAAACTTTAAGACCTCACTAACCTATTATGACCTCCTTGACACCTTGATAACTTGTTTTTCATTCCTCAAGAATATCATTATGACCTTCTCATATTGGCTAACTAGGATTGTAAGGCACTTAAGCTCATCTTAGTTGCTACTATCCATTAGAATGGCCATTAGACATCCTTAGAACTCTAAAAATAAGCTGAATGAACATGTTTTAGGGTTTTCCAACCATGTTATGCTACTATTTAGATCAAACCATCCAAGTCTATCCCTCTTCAACAATCATATCACCTTTCACACGCAAACACTTTATGACTATCTTACATTCTAGACTTGTATAAGCGCTTTCAAGGGTAAATGAAGGGATTTTTGGACATGAGGGGGTGTGAAATAACCTAAAACACCTTCCTCTATGATCTTGACCTATTCAACATGCTCAAAACCATATTTTTCTACTTGAGATCTCTATAAAACATAGTATTTCACATGTCTGTATAGGTAACCTACCATCAAATTGTGTGAATAAGACCTTCATGAAGTGTATAACATGATCCAAGTGTTTCCATGTAAAATTATATGTATTAAGAGCCATTTCATTCACTTTCTCTCTCATCAAGTTGATTTAGGGTTTAAGAAGGGTTTTGAGTGACTCAAGTTATTATCATTTATTCATAGAGGTTAGCCCCTATATATAATAACCCATGACACTAAAAAAAATTAAACTCACCCCCATAGCATCCCTAAAGGGTATTTCCCCCATACACCTTATCTATACATTTATGAGCAAATGAACTTGTCATTTAAATTATTACATATTTTATTGGGAGCTTAAGAGAAGTTTTTTTTGCATAAGAGCCTTTAGAGTGAATATTTTGATCTAAATACACCTAATTTAATTCTTAAATACCTCTTTCCATTCCATGGAGTGCTCATTTATGGATTTAAGCTCTTTTCACTACTCTAAAAGATGATTGTGCTTGTGTAGGGTTTTAGCATACTTAAGACTGTAGACTATTGGATAATATTTTTTATGTTATAAACCTTAATGGATATCAGGATAGAACCATATTACCTCTATGAATATCTCTCCCACTTTTTCAAACACATTTGAACACTCATTTTGTCCTTATAATTACATTTAACCACTCTTTCATTCATGACTACAACATGTTAATCCTTTGAAGTATCTGTAGAGTAAAAATTTACTCTACATTTCATTCTATTTTTTAGTTACACACCACAAAATTTTATCTTTGCATACTTTGGTCTGAGATGGTAGAGTTTTGAAATAGATCACAAGCTCTATTTTTTTTTTAATTCATTTTTGTCCAAGTGTCAAAATCAAGCACAAGATGACAAGTGTCATCATCCGAGGCATCCTTCTCAGTGGAAACTACCAAGTGTCATCATTTGAGGCACCTTTTATATTTTATATGAGTTGGTTAGAATGTGCCACGTATCTCATAGTGACTTAGTAGAACGTGCCAAGTATCACCGTTTGTGGTTTTATATTGGCACCCACATTTCATATCTTTTTAGTGAAAGGTTTTAACAAGCTAAGTATCAGAATCAAGCAGAAAGCACCAAGTGGCAGTCACAGAAGGTTTTAGTTTTACTTTTCTAAAATTGATAGAAGCTGCCATATACTCTAGCAAAAGAAAGTAGAAGCCACCATGTGTCATAGTCTGAATTATCTTCATCTTTGATTCACTGATATAACAAAGACCATGGTGGGTCCCAAGTTTTTTGTTTGAAGCAAGCAAAAGTTACCAGGTGTCATTGTCCGTGTAAATGAGAAATGAGACCCATTTGTTTCTATGGTATAAATAGAGTAAAGTGGAGACTGCCAAGTGTCATCTTCTACAAGTTTTTAAAAAGGTAGCTAAAAGAAGTGGAGACCACCAAGTAACCCCAGATAAGTAAAGTGGAGATTGCCATGTGTCCTTTAATGAAGTAGTGGAGATCGACACCTGTCCCTGTGTCACTTTAAAAGTTACTCAGGTAAGAAATGTTGTGGGTCTTATTTTATTTTAAGATGTTGAAGTTTTGAGGAAGCAGATTGTGACAAGTGTCAAAGGTGGAATGATCTTGAACAAAGACACAAAAGAGTATAAGTTATGTAGAAAGTGCTGCGTGTCTTCAATAGATGCTATGGAACATGCCAGGTGTCATTTTCTGGTGTCTCCTAAGTAATAGGAATAGTTTCAAAGAATTGGCTAAGTGTTATCTAGCATTTAAGAGAAGGGAGCATCCTGCAATCTATTTCAGCCAATGAACTACCAAAAGACAAAGCATTTCAGAATCTATAAGATATCTTTTGTTAAACACTTCCAGTTAAGGGAGATTTCAATTAGGCCATTAGATTGGTAACAAGCAGACAATCTGGAGTGAATCCAAGGATATAAATAAGGGTGCAGAGATCACTAGGAAAATTCAAATAAGAAGAGAAAAAGATCAGAGATAATTATGAGAGATAATTTTAAGAGAGAATTATTGTAAAGAGTTTAGACTTTCTAGAGCTGTGACTAAGTAATATCATTTGCTTTTGTTCTATCTTCTTAAGTTGGAAGGTTTATGTAACTGTGCATGTTTCTGTGCCTCTTATGTGACTGAAGAATTAATGAGAAGATTGAATCCTATGCCTTTGTTGATATTTTATGTGTCATTTGCAAAAGTAGTCTAGGCTGTAGACTTTCAAGAACCATGATTAGGAATTTCATTTGCTTTTGTCCCATTTTCTTGAGTTGAAAAGTTTATATAACTGTACATGTTTTTGTGCCTCTTATATGACTAGAAAATTCAAATAAGAAGATTGAACCCTATGCCTTTGTTGAAATTTTCTATATCAATACAAAAATAGTCTATGCTATGAGCCTCTATTTCTATTGTTTCCATCTTTTACATTGATCATGCACTTGTTTGCTCTTAAATGTAAATGAATCCTACATATAGTCTCATTGTGCTTAGGATTAAGGTCAAATTACATTCAGGTGCATCGCCATAGATTAGATTTCCTTTCTTGCATTTGTGTTTTTGATTAAAATTCCTATCCTTTTTCCCAGTATCTACTCAATAAAAAGAAGAATGTGCTTCTCAAAAATCTGGAGGTTGTTTCAAGTCGCAAGTCCCACATCTTGAAACTTCCCATTGTTATTGATTAAAATCAAGTGTAATTTTAAATCATTAACAATTTTTGGCATGCTTAGTGGGATAAATCTTGAAGTGTCTTTCAAGATCATATGAACCAGAGAGTTATGAGGAGTCATAGCTGTGGACTAGTAACTAGATCACAATCTATTACAAATCTAGGTATTCTTTTGCCACCTTTGGTAACTATTCCAAGAAGAAGAGTCAACCAGTTTGTACCAATACCAAGAGTAAATATGGGAGCCCTTATACCCCTAAGAAATTATGAAAGCTGAAACACTAGTAGTCCATTAGTTCTCCCAATACCACCAGCCACTTGGGACCCTATCCCAGTGAATGTTCTAAAATCTCTACCCAAATTCAATGGGAAAGACTTTAAAACACCTGAGGAATATATGAAAGATGTATCAGATGTCTGTGTTATACATGTTGTCACACAACAAAATGTGGCCATAAGATTATTAGCCACTTCTTTTAAAGGGAAGGCTCTGGAATGGTATCGGTCTTTGATCCCAAATACCATATCTACATGGGATCAACTCAGAGATCTTTTCTTTGAAAGATTTGAAGAGAAGGGTGATAAGTCTTCTTTGTAACATCAATTAATTACCATTCAAAGGGCACCACAAGAAACCATGACTAACTTCAATTCTAGATTTCAAAAGACTTGGAAAAGAATCCCTACTATAGCTAGACCATTACCAGGTATGGCTATAGTATTTTATCTTAAGGCTTTGAATTTAGATATATCTATTATGATTTAGTCACTTGGAGGACATACTTTGCCTAAGGCTTATGACTATGCGGTCAGAGCTGAGAATAATTTGATAGATGCTGGAAAATTGCCTCTAAGGCCTCCCATGCCCATGTTCCTAGAAATTTCCTTACCATTACCTCAAGAAGCCCATAAAACTATAGCCCCACTTGTGTCTATGTACACCTATCCTCAACCATCTGCTAAAAAAATTTTCCCCACTCAGTCATCTGAGCTAGATGATATCAAGAATATCCTAAGGACATTTTCTAAAGATTTGATCAATGTAAAAAGACAACAGAATACTTTTCCTAAGCCTCCATATCAAGGTTATCAAGGAAATATATTTTCATCTTAGCCAAACCAATACCAAGGTCCTCCAAGACAAATTAACCATCAACCAGCAAACCAATTAGTTGCAGTCCCCACACCCTCACAGACTATTCCTCCCAATTCAAATAGGGAGATTATTCCAAGGCAAAATAACTATGTGGATAACACTAATTCCTGGTGTTTCCCTTGCAATAATGCTCATACACTTAGAGATTGCCCTATGGGTAATCTACAAAAAAAGGTGGCAGAGCAAAGAAGAATGGATGGTCAGTTTGCAAGTTCTAGTGACAATCAAGCCTACCAGTCTTCTGGTATGCAAAATTCAGTCCTAGTGGCTTAGATGTAAGTGATGTCCTTACAACAAGAGGAATAAATAGCCCTAAAACATGCTTTGTTCTCTTGGGTTGAAGATGAATAATTAGTTTTCTTAAACGAAGCATCTACCTCCAAAAAACTAGTGGTGCAATTTGATTATTACACCAGATCAAAGAGAAGGATGGTGGAACAACTTGAGGTTATAAATAGTCAAGTCATGGAGAATCCTCCATTTCAAGGATAAAGAAACATAGATATCAGACAAGAAGTGCCTCAGCTAGTGCATAATCAAGGGATTCCTGCACAAATTCAAGAAAAAAAAAGATATCCTTATTTTTAAAGAGCTCAGACTCTAGGACGAATAAATGTGGTGGATCAATTGAAAAAGACTCCAGCACAAGTATCAATATGGGATATATTGGCTATTCATGAATAGAAGACATGACTACAAGAAGCTCTACAAGTCCAAGCAGTGCCCAGAATTACTATTATCAAAGGACCTGCTGAAAAAGAAAAGCCCAAAGACACAGTTCATCTACAGACAACAACCCTAGTGAATAATACAATAGAGGTAAGCAAATCCAAACTAGATCCCTTCTATTTAACTTTGATAGTGGGTAATAAACTACTGCATAATTTTATGATTGATTCAGGGGCTAGTACTACAATAATGCCCAAGTAGATAGCTGATGCTTTAAGAATTAAGTATGAACCACTCATTAAAGGAGTCATACATCTAGATGATAAAGTAGTACAAACCATAGGGAGAATCAAACAACTCCAATTACAATTATATGCTTGTCCCAATATAATTGTAAATCAAGATGTAGTAGTGATAGATACACCTCCTATTTTTGGCTTATGTTTATCAAGAAACTTTATAGCCAAGATAGGAGGACATATGTCCCTTGATTGGTCTCACCTCATCTTAAGAACTAAATATGGTTCAAAGATGAAGATATTATCTGAGACATTATATAAGGATCATATCACCAATGAACCAACTACAAAGTTAGAGGTAGCTCATGCTATGATGAATAAAGAAGAAAGGGTTTTGTTGAGGAGCTAGGTGAATGGATTGGATATAATCAAGAAGAAGAAAATGATCATTTATTAGCTATGATGCAAATTGAGCCATATGGAAATTATGATTCTATTGGTTTAGGAACTTATGTTATACTTGATGAAGATCATAAAATCTCAAATGTTCTAGGGGAAGAAAAGTCAAAAGATACCTCTTCTATCAATCCTCGGGTCTCTCAACATGAATTCAACATTCTGAGTGAGAAGGCACAAGTGTATGCCTTAATATCTGATGAAGAAGAAATAATTTCTAATTTTCTTCTTACTTTGCAAGATGATGAGGAAGATCATGAACATTTCCTAGATCATGATTTGAATGATTTGTTTGAAATCATTGGATTAGGTTATACTATGTTTTAGGGAAGCTATGAGCCAGTTGCAGAGGAACAAGATAGTATTAAGACTTAATTACATGTGCAAAATTATTGAAAACCTTTAGAATTATCCTTTCAAGATATTGGTAATTTTGAAATTATTAAAGAGGATGATTATGTAGTAGAACCTGAGTTTGAGGAAAAAGGAGTTAATATGTGTCAAAAGGCTTCTGTTAATGAGCAGATGGTCGTTAACTTCTTGATAAGACATCCCAATATCAAGAGTCGATATTCGACAAGCTTCTAAGAATGAGAAGAGATTATGTATGTCAAAAGCATGTTTGACTCAAACTCACTTGAATTTAGGAAAACCAATGTGGCATACACATAGGGAAATTCACCAAAGCTATATCCAATTCAATCACTTGTATGGCAATATAAGCTGGCTTGTCATGAAAGAGACTTTATAAATTTTGCTTTTGATCTAGGAGGGAGATGAAGATGCTTCATTAATGTAGTTAGGTAGTTTCCCCTTTCTGTATTGCTTTGTTTTCCCATTTTTTTTTCCCACTTTTATTTTAAATAAGTTTTCTTTGAACACATAGTCGGCAGATCAAAATTTTCAAAATTTTCAAAAATATCCAATACATTGAATGTCTCCCAAATCTTTAGAAATCCCCAAGGTACCTTGCACTACCACTTGCATAACATGTCTATCTCACTATTCCATACAGATTGAGTAGGATCTACTAATGATTATCTAAGTTTGATGGCATTTTGAGACTTGATAGGTCAATAAATACCTCTTATCAAGAGTTAAAGTTTACAAGTTCTCAAAAATTCTTACATCTATGCAAAAATATCTTGCTACTTGCATTTTTCTGTGCTTAGTAAACTTGCTTCAATGAAATTATTTCCATTTTGAAAAGGTTCATACAAGCTATCACAAAGAAGATATAGAGATGGAGGGGGCACACTCTTCACAACAAGGAACTGGGATGCATGAATCCTTTGATAAGTTTCTTGCAAGTAAATCATATGCTTTAGCTCTTGTGCAGCCATTAAAGACCTATCCATGGACCAAGTTTCCTAAAGCTGGTCAAGCAAGTGACCCAATGAAAGTAAAAGATTTTGTGGATGGCATCATAGACCCAATTTTGCAGAGAGCTAGTAGCAAAACTCTTAGAGAAGGGGCACATCAAAGGTGTCTATAAAGGGATAGAGTAGGGTAATATGAAACATTTGCCATGAGGATATGGACCTCACAATTGGCTCAATTCATTGTCCCAGTTGTGCATCCATGCCCTGACCTGGTCGAATTATGTGTAGACTTGTTCCATGCACCATTCAATGAGGTCCATTCACGGTGCAAATCACATCACAAGTTATCAGGGATATGTTAGCCCTACATCATGATAGTATAGCTACATTTCCCACTATTGCTAAAATTCAAAGAATGTGGGAAAACATCAACACTCAATCAAGGTTCCTAAGATCTGAATTACAAATGGGTGATGATGACACTATGGTACCCACACTCCCTACACCAAGAGCTCAATTCACCCAGGCTAGCTAAGACACATTATCAATGATGGCTTTCATATTTGGCATGAAAGATGATATGGTAGTTTATGTAGAACAAATGGCTATTCTCTTCAGGTTGAAGACCATTGATAAAACCCAAGAGTATCAGCTTGACTTTTTTGAACAAATTACTTTCTCAATGGTAGAACAACTAGCCCATTTTAGATCAAAAGGAGTGTTCAGGTATTCTTCCTATTTGTTCCACCTCATGCTTTTTTAGAACTCTGACCTCTTTGCCCAACATATGTATATTAATATGTATGACCCATATTTTGATCTCCAAAGGACCATCCCTGTGTTTGCATGGACACACATTTTGTCAAAGACTAGTGACCCATATGAATTTTGGGAATTATTTTTTACCCCTATTTTTTTCCACCTTAGCCTCGAACCAATTATGAATAAATAATTCCCAAGTGTTTCAAATCTTCTGGCCATTTGCCCCATTCCTTGTGATTTCTATTTTGGATCCCACCATACCATTATAAGAGTCCATGGTTTTTGTGGGGAACCAATATTACTACCTAAGATTTTGACTCTTAGGTTAGCATTCCTAGAGTTCACTAGGTAGGTATCCATAGTTGACAATGAATTTGGTTCTCAGAAGAGAAAAAGAAAAATGTATGATCTTTCGTGGATGACAACAAGCATGGTTTTGGAAACCAAGGATGCAAACGTTGTGTTGCTCATAAAGCTATCCTTTCTGGGTTGCCTTCTAGTAGAAGACAAATGGGTTTATGACCCAAATAGTTTTATAGCCTCTTGGGTAAGGACTCATAGGGTGGCAACTAGAATTGCACATGAAGGCCACCCCTTTTGGGAGAATGGAAGAAATCCTAGGGAAGACACTTCGGGTTTTTATGTTGAGTTAACAGACTTGCCCCTTCCACAAAATAGGCCATGGGAAACATTCTATGTCAAATAAAGGGATTATGATCCTAAAGTTAGAATGACATCTGACTTAAGAAGAACATTAAAGAATAAAGATTGGGATGCTAAAAAAATAGAGGCCTATTGGAAATATAGGCAAGAAATGTGTCAAACAACCCATTCTTTTAGAAACATAGACACAGATGAAAGATGGTAAGAACTATGGGATGAGTGTCATCTCTCCCCTATATCTAGCCCAAAGACAAGTAATTTGTTGACACTAGGTTTAGAGCAAGAAGCTAGGACTGGGTCAAATCAAGAGTCACAAGCCTCAGAGAAAACTATAGCTGTAGTAACTGTACCAGTTTGGTCTCAACCTCTCAGTGCCATAGAAATGCAAAAAAGTGTGGTGTCTTCATCATCACAAGCTTCCCCATCGGCCTCGATTATAGATATTCCCAGTTCTCCACAAGAAGTAGATGTGGAAGGAAAAATGTCGTAGTAAGAAGAAGAGACACCCAAGAAATGAAAGAGGATGTAGTTTCAGTTTGGTTTAAAAGAGGAGATGGACACCACACAACACCAATTACAGGGTACTTTAATTGCTCCTTAGGTAAGTATTATTCCTCCCTCTCCTTCTCAGTCTATTTCTTCTCCTGTTGGCATGATGATTTCATCTAGCCAAATGACATCTCCTACCACTTCTGCCATTCCCATTTCTCACTTCACGCCATCTGTGCCACCTTAGGCTTTAACATTACCTCATTTCTCCCCTTCTATGCCCAAGAAACTTTCACCTTAGATTACCCATAGCCAACAATTGGCTATTTAATATGGTCTACCACAAGGACATCCTTTTGTGGGTGGGCACATTGCCTCTCCTTCTACCTTCTAGACCTAAGCAGATGCTGCTAGGAAGGCAAGGGAAGCCTGAATAGAGAAAAAGAAGATTAAGGAAAATAAAGCATTGGCTACACCCCATCTATGGTCACAATTTGACCCCATCCAACAGCAATTGACAGTGACTCATTTATCGCTAAATATAATAAAGCCAATGGAGCAGATGCAACTAGAAGATTACACAATGAATGCAATGGCCATTGACATGTCCCTCTTCAGGCCATAGGACAAAATTGAGCTACTGATTGAATCCACTTTTGTAGTTACTAAAGACTACTTGAAGATATCAAGGAGGCTATAGAAGATGGAAGCTGAGCTAGCCAAGGAAAAGGCAAACTATAATATTTTGACCTCAGAAGTTGATAGAAAAGATAATGAAATAGAGAATATGAATAAACAATTCCAAAATACTATTTCTCTTCAGACTCACCAGGCAGTTCAAGCCCAAAATGATTCTTTAAAGGCAGGGCTCACACAGGTAAAGGATGTGGTGATGACCCTTAGGCATGAAAATGTAGCATTGCAAGGGAAATGCGAGGAACACCTATTTCAAGTTACCCAATTTCAACAAAAGCTATTGGCTGAACAAAATAATACTATGGCCATATAAGCCCAATTTCACTCAAAGCAATAGAGAGAAACACAATTGACACTAGAGTTGGCCAATAGGCCAAAGAATGTCAGAGTGTTAAGTCTGGTAAAGGAGCTATACAAATCCATGTGGAAGAGAATATCTTTAGAGATTATTTAGCTCAGGCCTTCTCTCACCTTCCTGTTAAATGCATAGAAATTGTGCAAAAAGGTGGAGAGTTCAATTGTAAATACTCTGGCTATAGTCTCTGAGAGAGTAATGGACTCACAAACGTTGCTGCAAAATCTCTATGATGTAATGGATGAAACATTGTCAATAGAAAGAATCAATGACAAAATGGTCATTACCAAGTGAGTAAACAAGGTTCTCAGTTGTAATTCTATAGCCACCAGTTGCATAGAGCTTCTAGATGTCATGAAGGAAGGAATCAATGAAATGAAGCAACATGTTGAAGATCTAGTACAATTAGGTTTTCCTTCTCTATTTCTTGATGACAAAACCATGCTGATGGTAGAAGAAATTAAACCTTTGCTGTTGGCAAAATAGAAGGATCAAATGGTTTTCTAAGATCTAAGGGATGATTCATCAGTCCTTGAAGTAGAAGCTGTCTTGGTTCCTGTTTCCCAGATCGAATTGAAATTGAAGGCTATGGTTTAAATTTTGCAACATTTTTCACACAAGGATATTATTAACCTTGATATAGCCTTCAATGAATTATAGAGTAAGCAAGGATTATCTGATGATGAGTGGTTCACCTACCAAACAACATTGCTAAAGTTGTGATTTTGAAATTTTGATCTAGCGGGAATTGTGGTTTCTTTTTAAGAAGGATTAAAAGTCCTTGGGGTTGCCCAAAACTATAGAGTAAAAATTTACTCTACGTTTCATTTTATTTTTCAATCACACACTGTGAAATTTTGTCTTCGCATACTTTGGTCTGAGATGGTAGAGTTTTGAAACAGAGCACGGGCTCTATTTTCCTTTTAATTCATTTTTGTCCAAGTGTCAAAATCAAGTGGAAGTTGACAAGTGTGATTGTTTGGGGCATCCTTCTCAATGGAAAGTGCCAAGTGTCTTCATTTGAGGTACCTTTTATATTTTATATGAGTTGGTCAGAATGTGCCACGTATCTCATAGTGACTTAGCGAAACGTGCCAAGTATCATCGTCCATGGTTTCATATCAGTGCCTACATTTCATCTCTTTTTGGTGAAAGGTTTTAACAAGCTAAGTATTAGAATCAAGCAGAAAGTGCCAAGTGGTAGTCACAAAAGGTTTCAATTTTGATTTTTTGAAAGCGATGGAAGCTACCATGTACTCTAGCAAAAGAAAGCAGAAGCCACCATGTGTCATGGTATAAATTATCTTCATCTTTGCTTCATAGATAAAGCAAAGACCGTGATGGGTCCCAAGTTTTGTGTCTAAAGAAAGTAGAATCCACTAGGTGTTTCTATCCGTGTAAATGAGAAATGAAACCCATTTGTTTCTATGGTATAAATAGAGTATAGTAGAGACCGCCAGGTGTCATCTTCCATAGGTTTCTAGAAAGGTAGCTAAAAGAAGTAGAGACCACCAACTAACCCCAGATAAGTAAAGTGGAGATTGCCATGTGTCCTTTAATGAAGTAATGGAGATCGACACCTATCCCTATGTCACTTTAAAAGTCACTCAGGTAAGAAATGCTATGGGTCTTATTTTCTTTTAAGCTATTGAAGTTTCGAGGAAGTGGATTGTGACAAGTGTCAAATGCAGAATGATCTTGAGCAAAGACACAAAAGAGTATAAGTTATGCAAAAAGTGATGTGTATCTTCAATAGGTGCTATAAAACACACTAGGTGTCATTTTCTAGTGTCTCCTAAGTAATAGGAAGATTTTCAAAGAATTGGCTAAGTGTTATCTAGCATTTAAGAGAAGGGAGTGTCCTGCAATCTGTTTCAGCTAATGAACTGCTAGAAGACAAAGCATTTCAGAATCTATAAGATATCTTCTGTTAGACACTTCTAGTTAAGGGAGATTTTAGTTGGGCCGTTAGATTGGGAACAAGCAGACAATCCAGAGTGAATCCAAGGTTATAAATAAGGGTACATAGATCACCAGGAAAATTCAAATAAGAAGAGAAAAAGATCAAAGAGAATTATGAGAGAATTTTGAGAGAGAATTATTGTAAAGAGTTTAGACTTTCTAGAGCTGTGACTAAGTAATAGCATTTTCTTTTGTTTTATCTTCTTAAGTTGGAAGGTTTATGTAACTATTCGTGTTTCTATGCCTCTTATGTGACTAGAGAATTAATGAGAAGATTGAATCTTATGCCTTTGTTGATATTTTTTGTGTCATTTGCAAAAGTAGTCTAGGTTGTAGACTTTTTAGAACCATGATTAGGAATGTCATTTGCCTTTGTATTGTTTTCTTGAGTTGAAAGGTTTATATAATTGTACATGTTTCTGTGCCTCTTATATGACTAGAAAATTCAAATAAGAAGATTGAACCCTATGCCTTTGTTGACATTTTCTATATCACTGCAAAAATGGTCTATGCTATGAGCCTCTGTTTCTATTGTTTCCATCTTTTACATTGATCATGCACTTGTTTTATCTTAAATGTAAATGAATCCTACCTATAGTCTCACTATGCTCAAGATTAAGGTCAAATTACATTCAGGCACATCGCCATAGATTAGATTTCATTTCTTGCATTTGTGTTTCTGATTAAAATCCCTATCCCTTTTCCTAGTATCTACTCAATATAAAGAAGAACCAGCTTCTCAAAAATTTGGAGGTTGTTTCAAGTCACAAGTCCCACATCTTGAAACTTCCCATTGTTGTTGATTAGAATCAAGTGCAATTTTAAATCATCAACAATATCTTCATTAGATGACTACTATAGGTGTCTATTTTGCCCTTTTTGAACCTTATATACATTTTAAACCCATAAAAAAAATGAAACAAGACTTTAAATTCTATCTAAAGATAAATAAACATATAACTTCTCTCTAATTAATCACATGGATTCCAAGACTCTCAGAACTATCAAATGACTATTTTTAGAAAGAAGACAATATGTTTATAGTTTCATAACATTGCAAGGAGAGATGATATATTTCCATGTACCTATACGGGTAGAGGAAGGTGTATAATTTATTAAACATATACGAAGATGAATTCACTTGTGCTTATAGCTCCCCAATTTGACTTTTATACATACGCCAATGTCTAGGCTTACAAAGGTGGAAAATAAGATTAAGACAAAAGCCTTAATATTTAAAAATAAACTCTTATATTTCCAAATAGGATAATGACCTCTTTGTTTATGTTCCATGGGTGTAGTATAATAAGAGGATACCATATTGACCTTGACACATCTTGAAATATGCTTAAGGGGTGATTAGACCATCTTTAAGGCTTATAAATAATTGAGACACTTAGTTACCTTAAAAATTTTAAATAAACCTTAAAGAATGATAAATTATATTTCAAGCACCTCATAAATGATCTCTATAGGGGTAAAAGGTATACAAGACCAAGTTTTTAAACTATGGGGTTGAACTTTTGACTTGGGGAAGTAAAAAATGGTCAACAAATTGGTGACTCATAGGGATCACGTGGATTATATGTGAAAAGACAAGTTTCCTATACATCCATTGGGTTTATGGAGTTAACTCTTCAATAAAAAATTGATCTAACCTTGAATGATCAAATGTAACTCTCAAATAAAGACAAGATAATGAACTGAAACCATCTCAAATAACACACACAATAACAAAAGATAAACACACACAAACCATCACAACAAACCATACTTATGTTACTCAACACTTATGAAAAACAAACACACACTTAGTTATTTACAATTAACCTACAACAAGATGGTCTTTCCTAGATCAAATGGAAAATTCTTTGGAATACTTCCTTCATGGGGTATACAGTGGTGTAAGAGAGCATATTTGACTATCTTATTTCATGGTTTATCCCTTTACTAACTTCCAACCCATTTTTCATGCCTTCTAATAGGTCTACTATAGTAAATATATTTCTAATGAACACATATCAGTCTAAGACTTCAACCTCTACCATTTTTTGTTCTTCTTCTTTGGTAGTGGTCTCCAACTAGTCACACATTGGTTTGTAAGGCTTGATGCAACATGAACCTCACATGTCTAGTTGAATAAGCATGTTGGGACTTCAATATACTCTTAAAGGATATCAACTTGTCCATCTATGATTTCTAACTACTCAAACTCATTAAATTGAGATGAACATAATGGAATACTCTAAGAATTATCTCCAAGAGAGAGTTTGTTGTTCCTTGATGGATTATGGCCAAAAGAGATTCACATTATCATCCAAGAGTTTACCAAGGTCTAAAAATGGAATGAGAAGCTGGTAACCCATGTTGAATATTTCAAACAAGTCATCATCTAGTGAGGTTTCCTATTGAAAAGATAGATTTGTAAGACTCTCTCCTTCTATCTTATTGATTGGATCACTAAAACTACCCCTTATTACCTTAACCAAATCATAATAACCTAGAAAAGGTGAATATCTTAATTCTAAGGCTTCAAATAAGACTTCACTAGCTTAAAACTCTACTAGGTTTCTTAGTGATTCATCAAAATCTTCATTACAACAAGATGTAGACTCATTGTCTTAACTAATACAAGGGAGATCAGAGTAAGTACTTACCTTCTCTTGCATGTTTGAAGTACCATGATGGGAATATAATATAAAATCCACTACATAAATATCCTCAAACATATCAATAAGATCGAAGAACTACTTTTCTTGATCATCTATATCTTATTTATCATTTTCAACTAATTGATTGACTACTACAACCATTTTTATTGGTTCACCTTACTCATTTTCATGCTTAATCACAAAAATTGGAATCTCTTAAAACAATACAACATTTCATTTACCTTTATTTCAACCTCTTCAATGATATCTTGATCATTCTTGAGAGTATCTTCATGGTCACTTTGAAGAAGAGATTATGTCCAACTGATCATAATCCTCACTCATTACTTCCTCATCATGTATGAAATTTAAATTGCCTTTTTCATCACTAAGGGGAGTAATAATACAAACTTCCTCTTCAAACACACTTTAGATGTCCTCATCATGATTGTCCATGGATTCATTTATAAATGGATACTCCTCTTGAATATTCCACACCATATGTTCTTCTTTCAAATGGGAGATGGTGGGAGGTTAAGGGAGTTAACTAAAATATTTGACACTTGAAAGAGTGTCCTTACAACTAGGGACCTTGAAATACTTCTTTCGAATCTCTTGGGTAAGGGGAGGAAACCCTTCTGCTAAGATTCTTTCATTCTTCCTTTTCCAATCTTGAATTATTTTCTCTGGGTCTGATATAACTGATCATAGTCCTCACTCATTACTTCCTCATCATGTATGAAATTTAAATTGCCTTTTTAATCACTAAGGGGAGTAACAATACAAATTTCCTCTTTAGACACACTTCAGATGTCCTCACCATGATTGTCCATGGATTCATTTATAAATGGATACTCCTCTTGAATATTCCACACCACATGTTCTTCTTTCAAAGGGGATATGGTGGGAGGGTAATGGATTTAACTAAAATATTTTACACTTGAAAGAGTTTCCTTACAACTAGAGACCTTGAAAGACTTATTTTGAATCTCTTGGGGAAGGGGTGGAAACCCTTTTGCTAAGACTCTTTCATTCTTCCTTTTCCATTCTTGAATTGTTTTCTCTGGGTCTAATATGCCTTGGTTTTATTAGACAATTAGGACCTAAGGAGTAGACAAAAACTTGAGGAGCTTTATAAACCTTCTAACCTAAAAAAAATTCCCCTCTTCTGCACTTGAAGAGTCTCTCTTTGACTAGGAAAAGTCCTTGGTATGACTTCTAAGACATTTTATCTTTCTTAGTTTAGGATGAGCATGAGAGAATATTTTTTATAAAAGTATGGAGCATGAGATAATTTTAAATAATAATTACTTGAGAAATAAAAAGTGAATAATTTATAGGCACATGTTGCATTTTAACCTCCAATCCCCTATATATGAGTTATTGATCATGAATTACCATCTGTAGTGAGTTTGGAATAAAAGGAGGCTGATTTGGAGTAGGATATGATGGATAAGGTTGATTGGTTTGAATCTATTAATTATCCCACCTCACTAGTCTATCTTCCCACCATTGGATCAAGGTTATCATTTCCCACAACTCATTAGTTATAACATATTAATTTTCCTCTTCAATTACTACCCACTTTCCCATCAACATCTATATTGACTTCCTCATCTTCTCTATAAGTTGAAAAGGCATCACATCTCCAAGATCTACTACCCTATCCCAAATTATCATTACCCATTCATAATTTAGCATATTTGGATTGAGTACCAATAAGAATGTGGTAGGCAAAACATAATTTTGATAAGGTTGGATAGAGGGATAGGTAAGCTACCAATTAGGATGAGTTGGAGTAGGAAAAGGGAAGTATGAATGTTTAAAGTCTTAGTAAGGTGGGTATGATACTATTTGGGGAATGCTTGGGGGAAAAACATGAAGATTAACATCTTGATATGAAGGATACATAGGAAAAAACATAGTATCCTGATCAAGATAGTAAGTGTACATACTAATTATGATGTTTAGGCACTTGGAAAGCCTATACTAGATGAGAAATAATTGGAGTCTCCATTGGTTCTTGAAGAAGAATGCCTTTAAAGGCTGATATGTTGAAGATTAGCACTAAAAAATCTTCGATGAATGATATCTCTAGTCCCATCGAGTGTACCAAAACTATTATCACCCAAATTTGCACTCTTAGAAGATTGTTTAATCCTTCTAAATTTGAGGTAAGATGGATAAAATCTTAGGTTGTGAGTGGCCTAATAGGTGGATTGAATCTCTAGGTTATAGGGATAGATCTCTTTGATGTATCACTTAGGTTCATTCACTACACTATCAACTTGTTAGGAAAAGTGAGAGAAACATACTCTAATAGAGGTGATGCACCAAAACTAATTGACCACTACCAACCAAATACATGTGCACATCAACCACGAGACTAACCTAAGTATACACTACTCATAATTTGCCTCTCTACATCAACACTTAATTATAGAGGTTATGATAGATTTTTGGGATATGAGGACTAATCAAGAGGTCATATAATGACACTAATGAGTAGAAAACTCACTCAACCTTCACAAGACCTATAAATAAGCTTTCAAACTACATATGAGTGTTATAAAAGGATAACATGCTAAGGAAGACTAAGAAAGACACTTGGAAATATCAATTAGTCATGCAAACATACTAAATATAGTGAAATGAGGAGGTAAAACTAGTATTTTCTAATTGATCAAAGGAATACAAATGGGTAGGGCTTTTCCATACCCAATTGGAGGATAACAAACATGCCTTGCAAGCCCAGATCTATAAAACATGAGAGAGAGATAAGGAGGTACATTGGAGAGATCTGAGGACAAATTTCAATATTCAAAAGATAGTTACAAGATGGAAAATTAGTTAGAGGTAGTTATAACATTCCTCTTGACATGTATTGATCTCTTATTGTGATTGATTTTTTAAAGTGGCATAAGAGACCATTCACTTTCCTTACTATGTAATCATCCCCAAAAAATACCTCTATCATATCATCAACATTGATTGACACCTTGAAACACCTTTGAAACCTCAATAAACTCCTTATGACCTCATTTCCACCTTGATAACTTATTCTAAAATCCTCAAGAATGTCATTATGACCTTCTCACATTGGCCAACTAGACTTGTAAAGCACTTAGACTCATTTTACTTGTTACTACCCATTAGAATGGCCATCAAACCTCCTTATAAATCTATAACTAGGTTGATGATAATGTTTTAAGGTTTCCAAGCCATATTATGCTACTATTTAGATCAAATAGGCTAGTTCTATCCCTCTTCAAAGACCATATCACCTTTCTCTCACAAATACCTTATGAATGTCTTGCATTCTAAACATGTAGAAGAATTTTTGAGGGTAAATGAATGGGATTTTGGATCTGATGGGACATAAAACAACACACAAAAACATTACTCTATGATCTTGACCTATTCAACATGCTTAAAACCCTATTTTTCAAATTGAAATCTCTATAAAACATAGTATTTCACATGTTTGTATAGGTGACCATACGATAAAATTATATGCAGAGGCTCTTCATGAAGTTTAGAACATGATCTAGGTGTTTTCATGGCAACATATATGCATTTGGATCCATTTCCTTCAATTTTTATCTCATTAAGTTGATATTAGGGTTTAAGAAAGGTTTTGAGTGACTCGGGTTCTTAACATTTGTTTATAAATGTTAGCCCCTATATCTAAGAATAAATGAGACTAATAGAAATTAAAATCACCCCCTAACATCACTGAAGAGTATTTTACCCCATACACCTTTTCTGTACATTTGTGAGCAAATGAATTTGTCATTTGAAATATTATAGACTATATTGGGAGTTTGAGAGAAGTTTATTTTGCATAAAATCCTTCAGAGTGCCTATTTTGATCTAAAAAACACCTCATTTAAGTCTAAACTACCTCTTTCCATGCCATCAAGTGCTCATTTTTGGATTTGAGGTCCTTGCACTACTCTAAAAGATTATTGTGCACTAATCTAATAGATGATTGTGCTTGTGTAAGGTTTTAGCATACTTAATATTTTAGACTATTGGACTATTTTTTTATGTTATAAACCTCAGTAGATATCATGAGAGAAACATATTACCTTTGTGAAAATGTCTCCCACTCTATCAAACACTTTTGAACACTCACTTTAGCCTTAAAATGCCATTTGACCACTCTTTCCTTCATAACTACAACATGTTATTCCCTTGAAGTATCTTAATTAGATGATTGGTTTATGTGTATTTTCCCACTTTTTGATCCTTATCTACATTTGAAACCTGTACAATAAATGAAACAATACTGAAACTCCCTCCAACTATAAATCAATGTTTAACTTCTCTTCAATTGATCACATGACTATCAAGACTGTCACAACTATCAAATCAATATTTGTAAGAATAATACATTAGCTTTGTAGTTTCATAACATTGTGATGAGAGATGACACCTCTCGATATACCTATACAGGTAGAGGAATATGTATAATGTCTTCAACATCTACCAAGATGACTTCACTTATGTTGATAGCTCTCCAATTTAAGTTTTCCATGTAGTTCATGTTAGAGGTATAATCAATAAGAGGGGGGTGAATTAGTGAGCATAGAAAATCCAACCTTAATTTCAATCCTTTCAAGATCTTAATCAATTACCATAAGCATTCATGAATCATACAAATCATTCATAGCAATGAACACAAGAGATAATTCAAGATTAATCACATAACTCATGAAATATGTGGGAAACCCTCCTGGGGAGAAAACCCACTAGAACTTACAATTTTATTATGATCCTATAAAAATAAGAACCAATTTAGACTATCTGTAACTGATCAAAGAACTACCATCCCTTATTTAGTGAGACTATAATTACATCATATGCTACCACACTTGTCTAGATGCATTGTAATAATAAATAGACCTTTATAAAGTTTCACCTTGTAATGAGGAAACAACCCCCTTAGATTTTGATTAACCACAATAATACCTATGAACACATCTACCTTTGAATTGATGTCTTCAACATCTGATGATGGATCTCTGATTATCACTCTTCACCTTTTCTCATACTCAAATAACAAGAAAAATATTCTCCCAATATAATTATGACCTATAGGTCATAAAAAAAATATTTAATCTATTATTATCTTCAACTCATCCAATAGGTACCCACCCTTTCCTTTGCTTCATAACACTATGCTATCAAATTCACATTCCACACATATGTCTCTTATAAGTCTAGAAACAATCTCTTTGATTTCATTATATGTAAAGTATTAATGATTATCAACATCTTGGCTAGCCATTATGAATTACTTAACCCTTAAGTCATATATAATATGAATACATATCTCAATACAATCTTCATAGGTCATCCATAACAATTATGGGTCACCCTTAAATAGCTACACCTTTTAATTAGGCCCTTGTAGCTCTTATAGGTTTTATGGAGACCTATTCACCCATTTATCACTTCATAAAAAAATAACATAAAAACACTTCAAAAATCATGAAACCATTCCATATGATCTATAGGTCCACCTTAAATTCCAATAACCTAGATATTACCCTTCTGCTTAAGTACAATTTACTCAAACAACATTTTATGCACACAGTCACCATGAACGAATACACAGTCAAATTCTAAATTTTTTTAAATATTAAATATGATTTTTCAAACCTTTTTAATTCACATATATCATGCTCATTTATTTTACAATGCTAAAAAAAATCTAATTCATCAAGAGATATCAAAACAAGCTTGAATAAACTTCATGGGTCACGTGCAAGACATATACAAAAACATAGTCAAATTTGAACCTCAATATCTTTGATTATACACACTTTAAGATATTTAAATTAGGTTAATTAAATAATCCATGGATTATTATTCAATTTTTTTATATAACCTTTGAATTCATCCTAGATCAAAAGTTATGGATAAAATACATAACACTAGTTTTTCCCTTTGCAAAATTCAAATATTCAAATGCAAACGGTCATAGTTAAACCTCAAACACTATGATAGTGATCAGTCACACACCATAAATATTATTTTAAGGAAATTGAAATTTACCTTTTAGTTCTCATCATTGGATCTTCATCTTGACTATTAAACTTAATGTTCTCTATTGATTTCCTGTATGTAGCTCGGTCTTTATCTCTATTTGATGTTAAACATCAAATACTTGTCCTCATCTCGATACTTATATATATCTTAGAATGAACATGATCCATTGATAATTTTATAAGGAACTCAAATTTACTCAATTTAATCATCAAACACTTTGACCCCTTTGACTTACTGTGCACCATAGATCTAGATGTACAATCACCCACACATCATTGATCCTTGGAAGAATCTCAATCTTTATCTCTGCTCAGTGTTAAATGTTGAAAAATTGGTACCATATCACTTATTCTTAACATATTGGATCAACATTATCCATATATTTTTTGGAGCTTTAACTTGTGTAAAAATGACTAAGTATGGGAACCTTTTGCAATATGTCTATAAGGTCAACTTTGTACCTCCATATCTTTTGCTTCGCTCACTTGCATGTTCTTAAATTTAGACCATATGATATCCTCACGTAGGAGAATACAAAAATGTGTAAAAATTATTATATAAACCTCACACATGTGATATATAATTACATTAAAATTCCTCCTTAGATTTACCTATCACAGAGTCAACAATTTCAAGAATTTCTTGGAAGGTCAACTTTGCACATGCATATCTTTTAACACGCTTTGGTGCATGATTTAAAATTTAGAAAAAATAAACTAGGCATAAAAATTAAAAAAAATTATATGATCAAATCTCATAAAATGTCCACACATGTGAGATATTCCATCACTAAACTACATACTTAGGTCTTTCTTGCCTCATGCAAATTTGGCTAGGTATGGGAAAACACTATCAAACTGCCTAGGAGCCCAACTTTGATCTTGCATATCTTTTGACACACTTTAATTCATAATATTAAATTTATTTTATAAGATATAGGCAAAAATTTTATCACAACAATTTGACTAAATCCCCTTGACTCATCCACACATGGAAATGGTGATGTCATCAAACTACCTACTTAGATTTTTTGCCACTAAACCCAAAATGTCTAGATGACAACAATGATAAAACAGATGAAATATGCACATGTACACAAGTACTCAAATCACATAAAATATATTAGGGACATATTTCACATCCTTAAATTACCATACTCATCCCTGAACATCTCTAATCTTACAAACTCTAAAGATCAACCAAGCATTCTTTAAGCATATTAGGACAAACACATTGCACACTTTCTCATTATCAGTTAGACTATCAATGATATTCATACACTCACCTAGACACCTCCATGAAATCATTTTAAATTATCAAATAATATCCCCCTTTTTTATTTATGTCAACAACCATCATATAGCAATATATAATTCACCTTCCTTATCTCTCTTCAAGTACTCTCAAAATAAGAACTTTCTCCCCTTTAACACAATGAAAAAGAGGACACAATATGATCTTAAGGACTTAAAAAAACCACCAATAAAGAGAGGACCATATGATAAATATGATTAAAAATCCCCCTTATCTTGAGTCTACCTTTTCTTGCCTTGACAACATCCTCTTGCTCCATGCCAACACTCTCTCTAGCCAATCACTGCAACCAATGAAGAAAGAACACACAAAACCATTATAATCTGATGGAACTCACCAATAATCATCTAAGAGGGACTCCCCATAAATTTTTTTATCCATTTCACATCTTGAGAATCTTCTTATCTCCATACACCATGAAGAACCACCACACATACTATCCTTCTCTCTCAAGCTACCACAAGGACCACCAACAAAACTTCATGCCACTCACCAAACAAGATACATGATCTCAACCAACCTAAGAAATATCCTTGAAACAAACATACCATGCTCTTTTGGATAAACTGAGCAAACACCATTCTTCTTCAAACTAAGCCTATATAATCTTCTTGTAGCCCTATCTAAAAATTAAAAATCCCATAACTTTCATTAGAAATGTATTCAAGACCTAAAACTTCATATATAGAGCACTCTTATATTCCCCCTAAATCAAACAAATTTTTATCTCCTATATCATTTTATTCAACATACTTCCTTCACAAACTAACTTTCTAATTAGGCCTCCATCTCGATAAAAATTGAATAACTTGAAATCCATAAACGTGCAAATCTCTATGAAACATGATTTTAAAACCCAGTTGGCCTATTCAAGCTATTAATAATCCCAAAACCTCAACTCATAAGGCAACCACTTTTATAGCAAAGCCCAAAACCTTAGAAACTCAAAACAAATAAGGTCAATAAACCTCTTTCTAGTCAATATCCAACTTTGAAACTTCTTATACACCTAGAAACACCCATCTTGAGCCTTCATGCCTTTTTCAACATAGAATTTATATAACCCATTTTAGGCCTGCTTGCCCTTAATCCAAAAACTAAAAAAAATGAGAGCACAAAAAAATATCTACAATTGGCACGAACATACCTTAAAACCATAAAAACACTTGGATCACATAAAAAAGAAGTTTATAAAAATTTATAATCATTAAACTCTTCTTGAAATTTCATCAATCACATTATGCCATTTGGAAACACCGATTCTGACCCTACATAAAAACTCCTTAACAAATCCTAAGAACAAATTTATGAACTTGTTGTTCCCCCTTAAATAATGACCTTATAAGATCAACAAAAGTATTTGTACATATTTTCATTATGATCTTAAGAAAACAAACTTTATTCTTCACAATAAATATGTCTCCTAAGAGGTATAGGTATAGAGACACCCTACTTCACAATGTCCTAAAATAATGTGAAAATAAGAGTTGCCCACAACTCCTCATATTCTTTATTTTTGTTTATATAATACTTATAGTTATTCTTATTCTTCTTAGGCTTAAGATAATAAACATGATCAACCAATACAATATTCTCCTTCTCTTATATGATTGGATTGATCATACATGGAGACACCATAGATTCATGACATACCTTTTCATCTATAGAATCTTCCTTATAGCTTGGAACCTCATCACTAGGTACTGATAATTGATGTTATTTGAATGATACTTAGCAATTGTAGGATGTTCACTTGGATCCATACACACCTCAAAATTAGCCTCAACTAGTATCTTGGTCTTCTCCTTGAGATTGATCTCTTCATTATCAACATGAGTAGACAATGAAACCTCTTGGCACTCTTAAAATTTTGTATCTTTCTTGACCATAACAAACATATTACTTGGACCCACATACTAATCATGACTCACACTTATCACCTTTATCTTCCATGTGTTAACTTTCCTTCTTCCTTGTATTTTAGGAGCTTGATTGGAATCATTTTGACTTGAAGACCTTTTCTTGCAAAACCTATCAATGTGACCTCTCTATTCATAATTGTATCATACCATACTCCTTGAAGGAAATAAAATTTGTCTTACTATGTTTGGACAAAAACTTTCAATATGTCCTTTAACATGAAAAATCAAACAACCTCCCCTTTTTGAAGAGGACTCACCTTATCTAGTCTTATGTGGATAGTGGTTTGCAAAGTGTCCCAAAACAATATAGTTAAAGCACTTAACTCTATTCGTACCCTTTGGCTAATGACCCCCATCATAGTTCCATGCAAACTCATTTCTAATAGGTCTTTTGATTTCTCTATCTCTATGCCTAAATTGGTTATAGGTGTAATAGTAACCATTGAATTTTGCATACCTGAGGGCATTTGGCTATATGATCTAATTTGTCTTCAAAGTATGATTGTCCTTGTTCATAATAGTCTTCATCTTGTCTTGAATTGAATTATTTGGTTCTTCTTTATATCTAAGACTATTTCTATCACTTTCATTATTTTGATCATTAAAATTTTTGTCTAGATCACTTGAGCTCTTTTCAAATCTCACAAATGACTTCACCTTACTAGATGTCTTCCCTAACTCATATTTCAAAGACTCATTTTGAGAAACATAACTTAAACATTCATCTTATTTATCTTTTAGACTTGAAGAGAGGATTTCCAATTTACAACTAAGATGATTGACTATATATTCATGCTCCTTGGTGTCTTCATTTATTCTTGCTTCATATACACTAAATTATTCTTCATAGTCTTTAAGTTGAGACTTCATTTTCTTATTGATCTTATTCTCAATCTTTAGTTATTCAAGATTAATTATCAATATAGTCTCATAGTCCACCTCATCTTCATCATCATCTGTATCACTCCAAGTAGACTCCTTTTGATGTGAACAACTTCCTTCCTCAGCCATGAACAAGGTTTCATCTTCAACAGGTCCATCATCTTCATGATCATATTTTGAGTCATTATCTTCACTCTCATCTGATGAGCTACAATATTATTTGGTGTAGAGACTCTTATTGTTTATGAAGGACTTCTTATTGTTAAACTTTTTAAAAATTTTCTTCCTATATTTCTTCTTGTCTTCATCATGCTCGTCATTATCATGATTATAAGGGCACTTTCTAGTAAAGTGTCCTATCTCTCCACAATTGAAGAATTTGAAGGTTAGTTTACCCTTATACTTACCTAAACCTATTTTCAATTTCCTTGTAAACAAAGCAATCAGTTCATCCTCATTAATATCAAAAATTTCATCCTCCTTGGGTTTCTTACCTTGGAATTTATTATTAGGCTTCATCTTTGTCATGAATGTTTCTTCCTTCTTCAGTGGTATATCATCATTCTTCCTCATATCATAGACAGTAAGGGTGCCATGAAATTGATCCATATTCAACTTAGAAAGATCATGACTTTCTTCTATATTAGATACCTTTAGATCAAACTTGAGGGATAGATACCTTAATACCTTTTTAACTATAGTAGCCTCTTCAAGGTTCTCTCTAAGTCCTATGATGATGTTCACAATCCATCAAATCTTTGTAGAAATGATGTCATAAAATATTCTTCATTCATATTGGGACTTTAAAATTGCCTTCTATGAGTTTGCAACTTAGTAAGATTGACCTTTGAGTTTCCTTCATAAATGTTTTACATTTTATCCCATCTCTTTAGGATATTTATAATGGATTAAATTTGTTAACTCATTCTCTATAAGACCACAAGTGATGGCATTCATTGCCTTATAGTTATTCTCAAATAGCCTCTTATCTGTAGCACTAGATAGAGTAGTAGGAACAACATAACCATCCAAAATAGATTTACATGCATCAAACCCTATGGACATAATGTATGTCCTCATCCTTGCACTCTAAAAAACATAATTGGATCTATTGAACATCAGTGCTTGCTTAGTAGAGAAACCTCCTTGATGACTACCCATATTGTACCTTGGATCACCTTTAAGCAATCAAGCCTTTACTAAAGGACCTACTCTGATACTAATTTTTAGAGGTATAATCACTAAGGGGGGTAAATAAATGATCCTATAAAATCCAACTTCAATTTCAATCCTTTCAATATCTTAATCAATTAACATAAGCATTCATGAAGCATACACATCATTCATAGCAATGAGCTAGAGAGATAATGCAAGATCAATCACATAACACATGACACATGTAAGCAACCCTCTTGGGGGAAAAAACCCACTAGAATATACAGTTAGACTACTTTCATATAAAAATAATAACCAATTTAGACTAGATGTAACTGATCAAATAACTACCATCCCTTATTTAGTGAGACTACAATCCCACAAGGTGATACTATAGCTATCTAGATGGTTTGTAACAATAACTAGACATTTATCAAGTTTCACCTTGTAAGGAGGAAAATAGCCCCCTTATATGCTGAGAAATCACAACACCTATGAACATATGCAACTTTGAACTAATGTCTTCAACATTTGATGATGGACCTTTGATTATCACTCTTCACCTTTGTTCATACTTGAACAACAAGAGAAATATTTTACCAACAAAATTATGACCTAAAAGTCATAAAAATAGTACTCAATATATTTTTTATCTTTAAATCATTCACTATTCACCCACCCTTAACTTTTCTTCACAACACTATGGTCTCAAATACACTTTCCACACATAAGTCTCTTACAAGTCTAGAAATTATCATCTTTTATTTCACTATATATATAATTTATGATAATAAACACATTGGTAATACATTAGGCATGACTTAAACATTAATTAATATATCATACAAAGACACAACTCAATACAATATTCATAGTTTGGCCATAACATCTATGCATCACCCTTAAGTAGCTACAACTTTCAATTAGGCCCTTGTAGTTCTTATAGGTCTCATGGAGACCTATTCACCCATTTATCACTTCATAAAACAAAATAAGAATATAGGACCACTTAAAAAATAATTTACCCATTAAATATGATCTATAGGTCCCCTTTAAGTGTTAATAACAAACATAATACCCTTCTGCTTAAGCACAATTTGCTCAAACAACACTCTGCGTACACAATCACCATGAACAAATACATAGTCAACTTATAAACCTTTTTTCATACTAAATATTATTTTTAAAACATTAATAATTCACACATATCATCTTAATGTAGTATAAAACACTCCCCAATATCCAATTAATCAAGACATATCAAAATAATATCAAAACAAGCTCTAATAAACTTCTCAGGTCACTTGTAGGACATATATGAAAACATAGTCAAATTTGAACCTCAATATGTTTGTTTTTACACAATTTAATATATTTAAATTAGGTTAATTATATTTTCCATGGATTCATATTGAACTTTTTTTTTAATATCACCTTTAAATTCATCTTAGATCAAAAGCTATGGATAAAATATAGGCACTAATTTTTCCCTTTGTAAAATTCAACTATTCAAATGTAAATGGTCATAATTAAACCATAGACACTATGCTCACATCTCATGTACTAAATAATTATATCAATCATGAACCATAAATATTATTATAAGTAATTTAACCTTTACCTTTATTTCTCATCATTGGATCTTCATTTTGACTATTTGAATTAATGCACTCCATCGATATCCTATATGTAGATCGGTCTTTATCTCTACTTGACATTAAACACAAACACTTGTCATAATCTTTATGATTAAAAAATATTGGAATGAACATGATTAATTTATATTTTTTTAATGAACTTGATTTTTACTTAGTTTAATCATTTCACACTTTGACCTATTTGACTTACTATGCACCGCAAATCTAGATGTGTAATCACCTGCTCACCATTGATCCTTGGAAGAAACTCGATCTTTATCTCATTTCATTGTTAAAAATTTAAAACTTGGAACCATATCACTACTTACTATAATATTTTAGAAACATGGTCCATTTATGTTTCTCAAAATTTAACTTGTGCAAAACTTACCAAGTATGGGAACCTTTACAATCTATCTGTAAGGTCAACTTTGCACCTCCATATCTTTTGCTTCACTCACTCACATATTCTAAAATTTGGACCATATGATCTCCTCACATAGGAAAATATAAAAATATTTAAATATACTATTATAACCCTCACATGTGTGAGATATAATTACATTAAAATGTCTCCTCATATTTATCTATCATAGAGCCAACAATGTCAAGAATTACCTATAAGGCCAACTTTGCATATGCATATCTTTTGACGCGCTTCGGCACATGATATGAAATTTAGATAAAATAAAATAAGAAAAGAATTGATCAAAAACATATGATAAAATTATCTTGAAACATATACATTTGTGAGATATTCCATTACCAAATTGCTTACTTGGCTCTTTCTTGTGTCGTGCAAAGTTGGCTATGTATGGGAAAACACTATCAAACTACCTAGGAGCTTAACTTTTCACTTTAATATATTTTGAAATTATTTAGTGCATAATATGAAATTTATGACATAATATATAACCATGAATTTTATCACAGCCATATGACCATCTCCCCTTGACTCATCCACGCATGGTAATGGTGATGACATCAAATTGCGTACTTAGATTTTCTTCCACTAGACCCAAAATGTGTAAATGATAATAATGATCAACTAGATAAAATCCAAACATGAAAAAAAGAAATAAAATATTATAAAAATCTTAGGGACCTATTTTACATCCTCAAATTTCCATACTCATCCCTAAACATCTCTAATCATGCAAAATTTGAAGATCAACCAAGCCTTCTTTTCAAGAATATTAGGATAAACACATTGTACACTTTGTCATTATCAATTAGACTATCAAGGATATTTATACACTCACATTGAAACCTCCATGACATCATCATGACATCATTTAAAATTATCTAATAGTTCAATATCTAGGCTTTCAAAGGTGTAAAATAATATTAAGATAAAAAAACTTAATCTTTATAAGTTAACATTAATCTTTCTAAATAGGCTAATGACCTATTTGTTGGTTTTCCAAGGGTGTAATACACTAGGAGGACACAATATTTATCTTGACACATCTTGACATAGGATATGAGGGGTTATTATACCAACCTTAAGGTGTATAAATATTTGAGACACTTATTTACCTTAAACTTTGCAAATAAACCTTAAACAATGCTGACTTCTATTTCAAGCACCTCATAAATGATCTCTATAGGGTTAAAATGTATAAAAGGCCAAGTTTTTTGACTATGGGGTTGACCTTTTGGCCTAGGGACATCAAAAATGGTCAATACATAATAATAAGCTAGAGGTTCCTCCTTTCCTTATAGTTACTTTATTTTGGAAAAAATTACATAACTATCTAGTCAACTTGGGAGGCTCAACAAATTTCATACATTTTATAATCTATCAAATATGAAGAATAAAACCTATTAAATTAGATAATATAGTGGTTCAAATTGACAAGTATAATGTCAAATTGGCATATGATCTCTTAAATTTCCACATGTAATTAGAATATAAACCTATAGTCCAACCATTCATAGATATTCAAGTGGTGGAGATCTCAGAAGCCTAAAAGATGTTGCTAAGTAGGGATTAGTCCAAAAATCTAAATGGGTATATGGACACAAACTTCTCCCATATGTGGATACCTTATAAAATCATGGCTAATAAATTATATGTTCATATAGAGCTTAGGATGAAACATATGATCAAGAAATATAATGTAGTCAATGAGAAAATAAACATAGTATCTTATGACCTAGGCATTTATACCATATCTATAAATGAGTAAAAGATAAAAATGACAATAATTCTTAGTCATTAGGCTTATAGTGTATGAATTTTGATGGGGACCATTCCAAACAATGTTTTCATGATATTATCCTATTGATTAACACACAAAAAATTACATTTATAGTTCCCATTCACAAAAAACATTCTAGAGTATGAAGCCTTGATTCTAGGTCTATAATTATCCCTAAATCACAATGTCAAAGAGATAAAAGCATTTGGGTATTTTCAATTATTAATCAATTAGGTCAAAATTAATTTTTAGTGTAAGTTTTCTTACTAAATAAGATACAAACATAGTGTTATCATCAAAATTTTCACCCTTGAGGAGGTTATTCAAGCCTCCTCACTTAGGTGATAGGATTGAGACAACTCTAGGATGTGGTTGGCCTAATTAGTGAGGTGAATCTCTAGATAAGGTTATCTTCCTTGATTCTATCACCCTAAACTGCTACTAGACCTATGTATTTATAAGGAAAAGAGATAGAAAGGATTAAAATTAAACTAGACTAAAGAGGTGATGAACCAAATTAACACTCTCTAATTGACCATACTACAATAGGAACATCAATTAGGCATGAATTTTATCACACTAATCAACAAGGACATTCAAGAATGAGTATTTAAACATGGAGGTAATAGATTATTTGTTGAATATAAGGGCTTATTGGAACACAATATTATACTAAGATGGTGGGTGAATCAATATATCAATTAAAACTAGTACTTTAATACCTTTTAGAATAGAATAAAAGATACATGTAGATAAAATTGAATATGTATATATCACACAAAAAAAAATACACATGACACAAGATTTATATGTGGAAAACCCAAAGGGAAAAAACATGATGAGAATGGCTTCTAGAAACTACTATTCTAATCCAGCCACACAATTTAAAGCCTCACTGACAAAACTCACTAGTTACACTATTAAGGGAACCAACTCTAAGGAGAAACCAATCCCCAATCTGAGCACAAACTTAGCTGAACCTCACTAGTTACAATATTTAAGGGCACCGACCCTATGCATACATCAATCCCCTAAGTGAGCACCAATTCATCTTGTCTAATGGCACCAACCAATCAGATCTTTGGAGCTACAAATCTAAGTACAAAATAGATTTGTGAGTGAATATATCTCTAACTCTTTGTTATAAGTCTAATATATAATTGATCATTATTTTTATATTATCTATTTGTTTTTTTCTTCTCTCTACCCCACTTTCTTTGTGTCTATTCGACACACTTCATCTCCCTCTCACTTTGATCCTTTGTGTCTCTATCATTTTTGTTTGACATAATTCACCAACAACAACTCATACTTTTTGCACTTATGCCTATGTATAGATATTATTCTATGTGACACTCTTTGAAAATGGCTTCACTAACCAATGTATTTATCCTATATATCACATATATAAATAATTGATCTAGGGTTCCATATCTGTTATGTGTTCACACTTGGACTGTAACACATCATGATAATTTTGGACTTTAGTTCATTATAATTTGAAATATAGGTTTCTCATGTATATTAGGATTAAAAATCATGTTAGTCAAACATTAGTCCATAAATCCAAGATAAATGCATAGAGAACCAACTAACTAAGCCTATCTATTCAAGGGGAATTTACAAATGATAATGAAGAAAGAAATAAAAGAAAGCATACTATTTACCTTCCCAAATGGATTCCATCATCTAAGAGTGGTTAAAAAATGTGTTCTCCCCTAATCAATCATCCTTGTATTTTTCAAAAATGGTGGCAAAACTCCTCCATGGTCTCAAGAACACTTCTAAAAAACTAGACTCAAAATGTGAAATCACTAAATTAGCCTATGAATGAAGATTGCAAATAAAATAAATGATCAAATGCAAAGGATTGTGGAAATAATTTAACGTTATAAATTTTCAATATTCAATCTTAAAAATGATTTCCATGGCCTCTCTATTTATATATTTTTAATAATGACCAAAATCAATCATGACTGTCCATCTAAAGATTGAGATGTGTGGTCATAGACTAATTGAATTATGTAATTAAAATCCATAATTATCCTCACCATGAATTTGGAATAAGGGACATTAATGAGGTATGAGAGGTAATAAAGAGTCATGGGAGACCCATAATCTTTATATTACATGCATTTATGACTTGATGGATGTGACCCCATAAATGACATTAGCTGATGATGCAGATAATAGAAATTAATTTACAAAAATAAATATTTAACAACTCTCATATAAAATCCACTTAAGGTCTTGATTTGGATAAATTATACTTAAACAAAGTTAATTAACATTTATGCAATTTATTTGGAAATTAGCCCTCAATTAATCAAAATGGTCAACAAAAAGTCATATAACTAGGTCGTAATTTGACTCAAGAAGAATTGGAAGGTGACATTAGATGTGTTGGAACCACACTACCATTTACGATGTTTCCAACATAAAATAACAAAAGTATGTGACATGTACCAATGAATTAGAAGAAAAGAGTGATTTAGAGCACAACAAGGAGAAATCATCATTTTGACTCAAAATGAACTGATCAGAGTTAGTTGGCCCATAAATTGCATTTCCATATTTAGGGATACTTTGACCTAGATTGGTACTTCTAAATGACAAGCTCAAACCATTTAACATGTTTTATGGATTTTGACCTAAAATGTGCATTTGAGTGCAATTCGAGTGAGATTGACAATTTCAACACAAATGGTGTTAGGAATTGGATGTCTACATCCTGCATCTTGATTTCATACATCAACACCATAATTCCCTATCTCATTACTATCTATAGTATTTGTTGGACTCAATTTTTTATGCACATTCTCATTAATATATATTTAATTGGTTAGATCAATCAATCTCATTAACTATGTCATGATATAGAGCTTACATGCAAGTTACTGCATGTTCTTATAACTAACCATTTATTTAGCTATAACTTTAAATATTGATCATTGATATTGAATTTGGCACCATGATCCAATGATCAATATTTAAATATCTCAACTTTAAAATTCATATGTTAATCTTTCTAATTTGAGCTTTCATGTGTCTTTTAATATTTGAATATGCACATTTTTTTATCACTTTATAGACATTAAACATCAACATCTTTATCCCATCTTGTTGATTCTTATATCTTTGGATCAATTTTGTTCCTTTGATCTTCTTAGACTTGATTAGTCTTTAAATTACTACTGTGTCAGTAAACATTGATCATTTTATACCATCTGAGTCCACTCACTCTATTAGATCTCCTTTATATGATCATTTACTCACCATCAAATATTTTGACATGATTGATCTTTAACTCTGATAAGCCTACACTCATTAGGTCTCTATCTGACAAGCTCCATGAATGTGACACTTGTCACTTACACATTTAGTCAAAGGTCCTTTTGACAATATGACTTTGTTGTATTTTGTTAGATCATTTGTGTATGATGAAGTGATAGCCTTTGATCAAGCTAAGACATAATATAAGTTATAAGACTTAGGAAATATTGAGTCCTTTGAAAAGTACTCAAATAAGTAATTGCTAGGTTGAGGGGTCAATTTTATAATGATGACAAAGGATTAAGTTATATCTTAAGCTACCAGGTCTTGGATATATCTAGTCATCTTCAAAATAGAAAAATCATATTAACACCATGACATAAACCCTTATGTTTTTACTGAGAAACCATATTCAATTTGAGAGTAAATATAATTCATTTTTGAGCTCATTCCTTCTCATTTGAATTTGCATACCATATGCCTAAAATGATCATGAAAAACTCATAATAGATCTTGTATCTATTTCTTTTGAAAATTCCCATAAATGATCTTTGTAAAATCATGACAACTTTGTAAGACCTTGTGCAAATTTAGACTAAGTATGGAGACCATTTCAATGTACCTAGAGGGCTAACCTTATACCTGCATAACTCTTGTTGCACTTAATCACATGACCTGTAAATGAAACCATATATTCCTCTTACATAAAAAATTTGATCCATATATCCATTCTCTCTTGAATCCTTCATATGTGCAAGATATGGCATCATAAAAATGATTGTTCATCTATTTCTAATAATCTAAAAATTTGACTAAGTGTTGGAAAACACTATCAAAATGTCCTGGATCCCTACTTTGCTCAAGCATATCTTTTGTCACACTATGTCACATGAATTGAGATATAGTGCATATAAAATAGGAACTAAGGTGATCATAAACATATGACCATCTCCTAAAGACTCATTCCAACATGGAAATGGTAACATCATCAAAATGTATCCTCATCTTTTCTTGTCATAGAACCAAAATGTCTAGATGATCAATATGAAGAAATAGATGAATTCCATTAATGCACACAAGCATTCCAATCATCATTAACCTTTGATAGGATCCTCTTCACATCTTATAGTCACCATATTCAATCTTGATCATCAATGACATAATCATTATGTCCCTTTTGACATCAATGAAAACCATATTTACAACAATCGCCCCCTTTATCATTGATGGCAAAATAAATACTCTGATCTTTTAATATTTTGCTCCTTCTCTAGTATTACTTGCATTAGCTTTTGATGAGTATGAACTAGAACTATTCATACCAAATTTGTTCCCCCTTAGGCAATGACATATTTGCCTAATACTCAACTTGTACACTTATTTTACTTTTTCTTTGACATTTTCACTTTTGAAGCGAGAAATTTGTTATTCTTCTCCAATAGAGAGCATTGACACTTTTTTCCCCCTTTGACATCAATGGAAAAGGGACTCTTTCTGACTATTTGTCCAAATGTTTCTCCACCTTTAATAGATAACAGAGTTTGTCTAAGAATATACAATCATCAACTCATTAGAACTTTTCATGAATATTCATACCTTAGTTGCCTTTTTATGTTTTCTTCTAGGGATAAATATAGCTTCTATTAGACTCCCCCTAGACTGATGCCTTATCACTAGGATCTAGTGATGTGGTGTAGGTCAACCACTCCCAACTTCTATCTCAAATATTCAAATTTTTCCTTGGGAAGAGGTTTGGTGAATATGTCTACAATTTGGTGTTTAGTTGGAACATATTCCTTTATGACCTCTTGATCTACAACCCTCTCTCTTAAAAACTGATACTTGATTGATATGCATTTTGCTCTAGAATGTATCACTAAATTCTTTGATTTATTTATAGAACTTGAATTATCACAAATAATAGAGATAGGTACCTCTTATTCTACCTTGATTTCCTTGAGTGTTTGCTTCATCAACAAGACTTGAGTACAACATGCCACTACTGCTACATATTATGCTTCTAGTGGAGAAAGAGTAACTAACCCTTGTTTTTTGCCCAACCATGAAACAAATTTTTTTTCAAGGAAAAATGCACCACCACTAGTGCTTCTTTTTTCATTAACACTTCCTACTAAATCAACATCTGTATATACTATTAAAGTGAAATATTCACTTGTAGGATACCATAAACCATAGTAAATTATAATCTTGATGTATCTAAATATCCTTTTCACTAAATTAACATGTGATTCTTTGGGAGTAGACTAAAATCTTTCAAACATGCACACTACTTTCATGATATCTAGTCTTGATATAGTTAGGTTTATCAAGCTATCTATCATTGATCTATACATTTTCTAATTTGCATCAAGGGACTAATCATCTTTGCTCAACTTGCATCTAATTATCATAGGAGTAATAATTAGTTTGTTATATTCCATTCCAATTTTATTTAGCATTTCCTTTGCATACTTGGTTTGGGATATGAATATCCCTTCATCATATTGTTTAATTTGTAGAGCAAGGAAGAAATAAAGCCCTCCTAACATAGACATTTCAAACTCACTTTGAATTTATGTAGAAAATTCTTTGCACATTTTATTATTTCTACCACCAAAGATGATGTCATCTGCATAAACCATAATAATCAACATATTATCACCTTCTGATTTGAAGTATAAATTGTTGTTTAGACATACTTTGTTGAAACCTTATTATTTCAAGTACTGGTCCAATCTTGAATACCATGATTTAGGTGCCTATTTTAGACCATATATATTTTTATTTAATTTGAATACATAATCTTCTTGTTCTAACAAATAAAAGCCTTTGGGTTGTTCAATATAGAATTCCTCTTCTAGGTTCCCATTCAAGAAAGCATACTTGACATCCATTTGATAGACTTTAAACTTCTTGTAAACAAAGAATGCTAGAAACATTCCTAAGGATTCTAATATAGCAATTGGAGTAAATGTTTCCTCAAAATATATACCTTTAACTTGTGCATATCCTTTACACACCAACATTTCTTTGTTCCTTATAATAGTTCCATCTTCATTAAGCTTGTTTCTATAGACCCATTTTGTATCTATCACATTCTTATTTGAGGGTCTTGGAACTAACTACCAAGTTTTGTTCTTTTAAATTTGGCTCAATTATTATTTCATGTATTTTAGTCAATTCTCATCCTTGTTTGCTTTGACATATCTCTTAATCTTAATTTTATACATTAGAGCAAAACTTACTTGCTCCTTATCTAAACTCTTTCATTCTTATTACCAATTATCTACTCTTTAGGATGATACTTTTGAACAAATATTGGAGGTGCATTTTCATTCATTTCCTTAGCCTCTTCATTATCTACTTCTTAAATATTTGATTCGTTAATACTAATTTCCTTTTTAGGTTCAAGATGTTTCAATCCTTATTCAACCTTAACACCAATGCTCTCTGCAGTCTTGTGCAACCTTTTATTGTAACATACATAGGATTTTATTTGAGTGGAATAACCAAGAAATATTCCTTCATAACATCTTGATTAAAATCTTCCAAATTTGTCCTCTTTTCTCTTGATGTAGCATTTGCTTCCAAATACTCTAAATTACTTAACAAAAGTAGGATTTCCATACCATATCTCATAGATAGTTTTATGATTATTAACCCTCATTTAAACTTTGTCCAAAATGTATACTATTGTTTGGATTACTTCTCTCTAGTATCCATTAGGTAACTTGGCCTCCTTTAAATTGTTCTAGCCATTTCCTTGAATATCTTATTCTTTCTCTCAACAACTCCATTCTATTATGGAGTTTACTACAGAGTAGTGCCTTTTGATCCCATGATTCTCATAATTATATATGAACTCATTTGAGGTGAATTTTCCACCTTTATCAGATCTTAAGCATTTGATCTTTCATCCAATCTCATTCTTTACCATGGCTCTAAAGATCCTGAATCTCTCAAAGTCTTGTGACTTATCCTTCAAAAACGTTACCCATATCATTCTTGAGTAATCATTTAAAAACAACATGAAGTGTCTCTCTCCTTTATATCCTCTTGTCTTAGTAGGACCACAAAGATTAGTATGAACTAATTGTAAAGGCATTGTAATTGCATAGTCCTTTGTTTGAAATTTGACCCTTGTCTACTTGCCTATTTGACATTGCTTACAAGTAACATATGTAGGTTTGGTATCTTTGGCATGTGTCTAACACACTTATTCAAAGTGACATGAACCATTATTCTATGCCACATCAAGGTCTCATCAATCTTTCCTATTAGGCAGTTATTTCCATTTGCTTCAACAAGATTGTAGATATTGCTTTCATTTTTTTTCCCTTTTTCAACTATTCTTCCATATCTCCTTAGCTTGTAGCCTTATACATCAAATATGACCTTATATCCATTGTCACACATTTGGATAACACTAAATAGATTATGTTTCAATCCTTCAACATAAGGGACATCATGTGTAGGCAATTTTCCATCTATATTCAAATTTCATTTAACTTTGATCTTTAATGTTGTGTTCTCTCCCAAGCCAATAGATCATTCCTTACATTTTCTCAATTTTATGAACTTGATCTTGTCACTAGTTGTATGCTTTGAGCAACCACTATCTATCACCAATAAATTTTTCTCCTTGGCATGGAGTGTAATTTGAGCAATCATGGATTAATTTTTCACTTTTCACACATGATTGAGTTTCTTATATGTCATGTTCTTCTCTTTATCATAGCCTTGTGAACCTTTATTCACATTAGGAGACATACCTTTCTTGACATTGTGTACTTTTGATCTTACAAAGCTAGTTCTATAATGTTTAGCTATGTGACCAAAATTATTGAAATTATAGAACATTACATTTATATCTAATAAAGGAGAAAATGAGTTTATACTTAAATTTTTTTTTCTAATTGTAGGTATAACTCTACAATAAATAGCCCTATGACCAAATTGATTACAACTATAACAATAACCATAGAATGATGAGGGATACCTAGTCATATCATTTCTTTGTGTAGCATGAGGAACTCTTTTAAGTTCTAGATTCTTCAAGTCTCTCACCTTGGTGTATCCATCATCATCAGCTACCTTTTCATTTTTCTTCTCTTCAAGCTTCTTTTTAGGTTCATATTTCTTCATATTAGTTATGTTTGAGTCTATATTTGTGTCTTTGTAAGCTTTATCCTTCTTTACTCCTGATTCTCCTTATGCTTTGAAGTTGTCATATAGGCTAGCAGATGTACGATATGATAAACTTTTTTTCTTCTCATAAATAAGACCTAATCTCTCTTTTGAGGGATTTTGAGAGTTGATCAACTCATCAAGAATGTCTGATCCTCCTATCAACTTCAAAATTTTGTCTAGTTAACCTTTGGCTTTCTCAAGGCCACTGTCTCTACTTCAAACTTTATAAATTCATCAGATTTAGATTGTAATTCAATTTTAACAACATATTATATTCTCTTGGTCTCATCAACTTGTTTCTTCAGGATTACTACCATCTAAATAGATTTATCAAAACTTTAAGACAATTTTTTAATTTCCTTTTATCCAAGATTCTTCTATTTTGAGCTCTCTTTTCTTAGCTTGTGAATTTCCTCTAAAGCACAGATGAGCTCACAATCTAGATCCACTTATACTTATTATTCATTTGAGTCTTTAACTTCTTCTTGATCCATATAAGCTAATCCTATTATCATGAATAGGATTTCCTTTTCCTCAGCCATAAAAGCATAGTCATGATCATCATTAGAACTATCACTGCCATCCATTGAATCACTATCTTCTTTTGTATATATACCTCTCTTATTTTTGAATAAGTTATTCTTATTGGGATAGTAAGGTTTCACCTTTTTTCTAATCTCTACTTGTTCAAAGTTATCCTTTTTATTATGAGGGCATTTATAAGCAAAATGTCCTACTTTACCATAGTTAAAACATTTGAAGGGTAACTTCATATGTACTTTCTAGACCCTCTCTTCAATATCCTGAAAAAGTTTTCTTCTTAATTAGTCTCCTTAGATCTAGATGAGGATGCTTCTACTTTTAGTTTCTTGGTAGATTTGAATGTAGTTTCTCTCTTGAAGGTGTTTGCCTCTCCCACTATCATCTCATAGGCAGTAAAGGTTCTATGCAACTCATCAATAGTGAGATTATCTATATGTCTTGATTCTTATATTGTATATATTTTAGAATCATATATTGATGGAAAATATCTTAAAATAATTCTGACAATGACTTACCCTTTCATTTATTCTCTAAGGCCTCTGATTGCATTGACTATTTTATCTACCCTGAGGAGGTAGTCTGCAATATTTTCCTCTTCATTCATATTAAGGATTTCAAACTTGAATTTATAAGTTTATAGCTTGGCTTATTTGACCTTGTCATCTCATTCAATGATGTTCTTTAGTTTGTCCCAGATATCTTATGCATTCTGATAATGCATAATTTTGACAAAATTTAAGTTTGATAATCCAAAAAGAATAACATTCTTTGCCTTAGCATTTATCTCATATGCCTTCTTGGTAGCCTGACCAGTAAGAATGGTAGCATGGGTTGTATACCATTTACCACATCCATACATCAAATCCTAATGAGGATGAATATGCTTCTATTCTTATGCCCCAAAATGCATAGTTAGATCCATAAAAGAAAGATGCTTTGTTTGATGAAGATCCTTCTTGACTAGCCATTATGTTCACAATTCCAAGATCTACCTAAGATGATTAAGCTTCTTTTAAGGAACTAGGGATCTAATACCAATTATTGGAATACAACATTTTATTGAGAGAGGGGTGAATCAATATATCAATTAAAACTAGTCCTTTAATACCTTTTATAATAGATTAAAAGGTACACGTATATCAAATAAAATATACAGAGATCACACCCACACAATCCATATGACACAATATTTATATGTGGAAAACCCAAAGGGAAAAACCATGGTGAGAATGGTTGCTAGAAAATGCTTTTCTAATCTAGCCTCACAGTTTATAGCCTCACTGATAAACCTCGTTGGTTACACTTTTAAGGGAACCAACCCTAAGGAGACACCAATCCCCAATCTGAGCACCAACTTAGCTAAACCTTAATATTTATAATATTTTAGAGAACCAACCCTATGTAGACATCAATCCCCTAACTGAGCACTAACATAGATTGTCTAATGGAACCAACCAATCAGATCTCTAGAGCTATAACTCCAAATTACAAAATAGATTCAAGAATGAATCCAACTCTAACTCTATATTACAAGTTTCATCTATAACTAATCATGATCTACATATTATATCTTTGTGCCTTTATTATCTTTACCCCTCTATCTCTACATCTGCATATGTCTCTATTTAACACACTTCATCTCCATATCACTTTGCTCATTTTTGTCTCTATCTTTTATATTTGACATAATTCACCAACATCATCTCATCCTTTTTGCACTTCTACGTATGTCTATATATTATTTTATGTGACACTCTTAAAAAATGGCTTCACCAACCAATGTATTTATCCTAAATATCATATATAAATAATTGATCTAGGGTTCTATATCTTCTATGTTTTCACACTTAGACTGTAACACATCATGCTAATTCTATATTTTAATTCATTATGACTTGAACTATAGGTTTCTAACATCTCAATTCCATGCATCATCACCATAATTTCCTATCTCATTACTATATATATCATTTGTTGAACTCAATTTTTAATGCACATGCTCATTAAAATAGATTTGATTAGTCAGATAGATCAATCTCATTGATTATGTTATGATTAGAGATTACACACAAGTTATTTCATGTTCCTACAACTAACCATTTATCTAGACATAAATTTTAATATCAATAATTGATCTTACATTTAGTGCCATGATTTGATGATCCATATTTAGATATCTAAACTTTAAAATGAATCTATCAATCTTCTTGATCTAAGATTCTACATGTCATTCTATATCTAAAGATGCATGTTCTTTATCTCTATCTAGATGTTAAATATTGAGATTTTTATCCCATCTTGTTTCTTCTTATATCTTTAGATCACTTTTACTCTATTGATTTTCTTATACTTGCTCGATCTTTAACTCACCATTGTGTCGATAAACATTTATCACTTTATTCCATCTGAGTTCACTCAATCTATCATATTTCCTTTATATGATCATCTACTTAATTTTAGATCTTCTGACTTGCTCGATATTTAACTCTGACAAGTCTATGTTCATTAGGTCTCTATCTCACAATCTCCATGATGGTCACATAGCTAAAAATTATAGAACTATATTTTTAAGATCAAAAGTACACAATGTAAAGAAAGGCATCTCTCCTAGTGTGAACAAAGGTTCACAATTTTATGATAAAGAGAAGAAGAGGGAATATAATAAACCCAATCATGTGTGGAAAGTGAAAAATAAATCCATGATTGCTCAAAATACACTCCATGCTAAGGAGTAAAATTTATGGTGATAGACAATGGTTTCTCAAAGCACATAATTGGTGACAAGAACAAGGTAACCAAAATGAGAAAATATAAGGAAGGATTTGTTAGCTTGGGAGACAACACAATAGTAAATATCAAAGGTAAAGGAACTTTGAACATAGATGGAAATCTACCTACACATGATGTCCTTTATGTTGAATAATTGAAACATAATATTATTAGTTTCAACCAAATGTGTGAAAATGGATATAAGGTCAAATTTGATGTATAAGTTTGAAAGCTAAAGAGATTTGGCATTATATTTTAGAAGGGGAAATAACTGAAATGAAAATCTACAATCTTATTGAATTAAATAGAAATTGCTACCTAATAGGAAAGATTGATGAGAGATAGTTGTGGCATATAAGAAAAGGTCATGTCAACTTTGATAACCTAGTTAAAGTGAGCTCAAATAAGTGTGTAAGACACATGCTGAAGATAACCAAACCTGTAGACACTACTTGCAAGGAATGTCAATTAGGCAAGTAGACAAGGGTCAAATTTTAAACAAAGGAGTATGCAACTACAAAGCCTTTATAATTATTTCATACTAATATTTGTATTTCTACTAAGACAAGAGGATCTAAAGGAGAGAGATACTTCATATTGTTTGTAGAAGATTACTAAAAAATGGCATGGGTATCTTTTCTGAAGGATAAGTCATAAGCCTTTGAGATATTTAAGATCTTTAGATCCATGGTAGAGAATAAGATTGGATGAAAGATCAAATGATTAAGATATAATAAAGGTGAATAATTCAGCTCAAATGAGTTCATAGATTATTATGAGAAGCATGGGATCAAAATGCATTACTATACAACAAAGAATCTATAACAACATGGAGTTGTTGAGAGAAAGAACATGAAATTCAAGGAGATTGCCATACCAATTATAAAAGAGGTCAAGTTACCTGATGGATACTGGAGAGTAGTAGTCCAAATAATAATATACATCTAGGATAGAGTTCAGTTGAGGATAAATAGTGACAAAACCCCTTATGAGGTATGGTATGGAAAGCCTACCTCTGTTAAGTACTTCAGAGTGTTTGGAAGCAAATGCTACATTAGGAAAAAAGAGGACAAATTGGGAAGCTTTTAATCAAAATGTGATGAAGGAAATTTTCTTGGTTATTCCACTCAAAGTAAATATTATGTATCTTAAAATAAAAGGCTACACAATATTGTAGAGAGAATCAATGTTAAGGTTGAAGAAACATTAAAACATGTTGAAACTAATAAGGAAATTAGTATTAAAGAATAAAATATTGAAGAAGAATAAGATAATGAAGAGGATAAAGAAATGAATGAAAAGGCACCTCCAAGATTTTTTCAAAAGGATCATCCTAAAGAGCAGATAATTGGCAATAAGAATGAAGGAGTTCAGACAAAGAGAAGAATTTTAATGAACAAAGGGCAAGTGATTTTTTATCTAATGTCTGAAATTAAGCCTAAGATATATGTTGAAGCCAATAATGATGATAATTGGATAAAATCCATGGAATGATAAATAATCCAAATTGAAAAGAACAAAACTTGGTAGTTAGTTCCAAGACCCTCAAACAAGAATGTGATAGGTATAAAATGGGTCTATAGAAACAAGCTTAATGAAGATGGAGCCGTTATAAGGAATAAAGAAAGGTTGGTGTGCAAAGGATATGCACAAGTTGAAGGCATAGATTTTGAGGAAAAATGTGCTCCAGTTGCTACATTATAATCCATAAGAATGTTTCTAGCATTCTTTGTTTACAAGAAGTTCAAAGTCTATCAAATGGATGTCAAGTCTATTTTCTTGAATGGGAACCTAGAAGAGGAATTATATATTGAACAAATAGAAAGATTTTAGTTATTAGAACAAGAATATTATGTATCCAAATTAAATAAATCAATGTATGGTCTAAAATAGGCACCTAAATCATGGTATTCAAGATTGGACCAGTACCTACAATAACAAGGTTTCAACAAAGTATATGAAAATATCAATTTTTACTTCAAATCATAAGGTGATCATATTTTTATTTTTTTGGTTTATGTATATGAAATTATATTTGGTGGTAGCAATATAAAAATGTGAAAATAATTTAATACACAAATGCAAAGTGAGTTTGAGATGTCTATGCTAGGAGAACATTCTTTCTTCTTCAGTTTATAAATTGCACAATATGATGAAGGGATATTCATATCCTAAACCAAGTATGCAAAGGAAATGCTCAAGAAATTGGAATGGAAGATAGAAAACTAATTAGTACTCCTATTATAAATGGATGCAAGTTAAACAAAGATGATGAGTCCCTTGATGCAAATTAGAAAATGTTAGATCAATGATAAGTAGCTTGTAATACTTAACTACAATAAAACTAGATATCATGAAAATAGTGTGTATGGTTGCAAGATTTTAGGCTAATCCCAAAGAATCACATGTCAATATAGTGAAAATGATCTTTATAAACATTAAGAGTATAATTTACTATGGCCAATGGTATCCTACAAGTGAAGATTTCACTTTGACAACATATATAGATGTTGATTGGGTAGGAAGTGTTGATGATAGAAGAAGCACTAGTAGTGGTGTATTTTCCCTTGTAAATAGACATGTTTCATGCCTAAGAAAAAATCAAGAATCAATTAATCTTTCTACAATAGAAGCAGAGTATGTAGTAGCAATGACATGTTTCACTCAATTCGTGTGGATGAAGAAAACACTCAAGGACATAAAGGTAGAATACAAGGAACCTATCTCTATTCTTTGTGATAATTCAAGTGATATAAATATCTCAAATAATCCATTGATACAATTTATAACCAAGAACATATCAATCATCACTTTTTAAGAGAGAGGGTTGCAGATCAAGAGGTCACAATGGAATATGTGTTGACTAAGGACCAAATTATAGACATATTCACCAAACCTCTTCCCAAGGAACAATTTGAATATATTATATAGAAGTTGGGAGTGGTGGCTCGTATACCACATCATTACATCATAGTGATAGGGTATGAGTCTAGGGGGAGTCTAATAGAAGCTTTATTTATCCCTAGAATAAAATAGAAAAATGAAACTTGGGTATACATATTCTTGCAAAGTCTAATGATTTTATGATTATAGAATATTGGACAAACTCTATCTAACAAAAGGGGAGAAATAATTATAAAAACAATAAAAAAATATTCCCTTTTCCATTGATGTTAAAAGGGGAGAAAAGTGCCAATACTCTCTATGGGAGAAGAAGAGAGAATTGCTCTCTACAAAAGTGTAAATGTCAAAGAAGAAGTAAAGCATGTGCACAAGTTGAGTAATAGGCAAATATGCCATTACTTAAGGGGGAAAAAGTTTGGTATGAATAGTTTCAATTCATTTTCATTAAAATTTAATGCAAGCAATGCTAGAGAAGGAGCTAAAAACTAGAAGATCAGAGCATTTAGTCTTCCATCAATGATAAAGGGGGAGATTGTTGGAAATATTATTTTCATTGATGTCAAAAGGGACATAATGAGTATTTAATTGATTATTAGAATTGAATATGGTGATTAGAGGATGTGTAGAGGATCCTATCAGAGGTCAAGGATGATTAGAATTCTTGTGTTCATGAATGGAATTCATTTGGTTCTTCATATTTATCATCTAGACATTTTGGGTCTATGACAAGAAAATATGAGAAGTATTTTTTTTGACATCACCATTTCCACGTGTGAATGAGTTTGGGGGATTTGGTCATATGATTGTGATTAAATTAGTTCCTATTTTATATTTATTGAATCCTAGTTCATGCAATGTAGCATGATAAAAGATATGATTGAGAAAAGTAGGGCTCCAAGATATTTTGATAGTGTTTTCCAACACTTAATCAAATTTGTAGATTGCAAGAAATAGATGAACAAGCATTTTGATGATGTCATATCTTACACATATGAAGGCTTCAGGAGAAAAAGGATATATGGATTAAAGATCCTATGTAAGAGGAATATGTGTGTTAATTTTTAGGTCATGTGACTAAGCATAACAAGAGTTATGTAGGTGCAAGGTTAGCCCTCTAGTCACATTGAAATGGTCTCCATACTTAGTAAAAATTTACAAAAGATCCTAAAAAGTTGTCATGATTTTAAAAATACCATTTGTGGGAATTTGGAAAGGAAAAATTTGTTATGGGTTTTTCATGAGCATTCTAGACATATGTTTTGCATGATCAAATGGGAAGGAATGAAATCAAAAATGAATTATCTTTTCTCTCAAAATGAATAGAGTTTCTTAGTAAAACCCTAAGGGTTTATGTCATGGTATCAATAGACTTTTTATATTTTTAAGTTGACTAGATATAGTTAAGACTCAGTAGATTAAGTTATAACTCAAGCCTTTGTCATCATTGTAAAACTAGCCCCTCAACCTAGCAATTACTAGTTCAAGTAGTGTTCAAAGGACTCAATATTTCCTAAGTCTTAGATTTTATATTATGTCCTAGCATGATCAACAACTATTGCTTCATCATACACATATGATCTAATGAAGCACAATGAAGTCAAATTGTCAAAAGGACCTCTGAGTAAACATGTAAGTGATAAGTGTCACAAAAATAATGCAATTATAGCACATTACATTTGTATCTAATAAAGGATAAAATGAGTTTCTACTTATAAAATTTATTCTCCTTGTATGTATAACTCTAAAATCAATAGCCCTATGACCAAACTAATTACAACTATAGCAAAAACCATAGAAAGATGAGGATACCTAGTCATACCATTTCTTGGTGTAGTATGAGGAACTCTTCTAAGCTATGGTTTCTTTAAGTCTCTCACCTTGGTGTATCCATCAACATCAACTAAATTTGTATTATTCTTCTCTTCAAGCTTATTTTTAGGTTAAAATTTCTTCATATCATCTATGTTTGACTTTGTCTTTATGTCCTTACAAGCTTTATCATTCTTTTCTCCTAATTCTCCTTATGATTTGAAGTTGTCATATAGGTTAGCAGATGTACTAGATGAGGAAATTTTTCCCTTCTCATAACCAGGACCTAATCTCTCTTTTGAGGGATT
>JARHVA010001589.1:3235000-3292681 GCA_037957365.1 Torreya grandis
ATAAGGTAAGGAAATCCCTCTCTCTGCGAATAGAGAACTATAACCCCCTACCCCCTGGGGGGGAGCTCCCTTTGGTTGCGGGTGCCTCTACTCTCTAAACTACAACTACAACTAAACCCCACCTCTCTCTTCCCTAAACTCAACTCAACTCTACTAATAGATAAGAGAGGTAAGGGATAGTAAGGTTTAGGAGAGGGAAGGAATAGTAAGGTTTAGTAGAGGGAAGGGATAGAGAGGAGAGGGATAGGGAAGGTACCTCTCTAAACTAAACCTATAAACAACCTCTCTAAACTCTACTCAACTCTATAGTCTAGATATACAACTCTATCTATCTAGACAACTCTATTTAGATAGACAACTCTCCTAAACTCTACTATAGAGAGATAAAGAGATAGATATCAAGATAGAGAGATAGATATCTAGAGAGATAGATATATATATATATTTATATATATATATATATATATATATATATATATATATATATATATATATATATATATATATAGAGATAGATAGAGAGATATCTATCTAGATATCTAGAGAGATAGATAGATATCTAGATAGAGAGATATCTATCTATCTATCTAGAGAGATAGAGAGAGATATCTAGAGAGATAGATAGTAGAATTATAACCCCCCTACCCACCCAGGGGGGATGCTATTCCCTTTGGTCATGGGTGCCTCTACTCTCTAAACTAAACTAACACCTATAGAAAACTTCTATAAACTAAACTAAACTAAACTAACACCTATAGATAGAGTAGTGGTTTAGTTGTAGTTTAGAGAGTAGAGGCACTCTCCTCTCTAAACTAAAACTAACACCTGAGTAGTGTTTTAGTTGTAGTTTATAGAGGAGATTATTTAGTACCCCTAACCTAACGCCCCCTCTGGGGGGGATATAAACTGAGAGTGCCTCTACTCTCTAAACTAAACCTAAACCTCTAGTGAACTAAACTAAACTAAACCTATATATAAATAAACTAAGACAAAAAATCAATTAGAGTCAGAGTCTCCCTACCGGATATAGGGGTATATATAGGGATGGGTCATGTGACATATATAATTAACTTCTCTTCTCTCTCTTTGGTACAGAGAGGTCTAAAGGAAAGAAGATAAGAGAAGAGAGGCCTAGTCTCACTCTATACAGTATAGAGAAGGAAAGGAAAGAAGGTATAGAGTTTTTGACAAAACGGTCCAAAATTAGGCCTATTTTTGATAGAAATAGGAGGGGAACCCTCAAAAATTTGAAACGCATTTTTTTTGTTCTTCTAATTTTATGGAATTTATGACAAAATGATCCAAATTTTGGGCCATTTTTGACATAAATAGGAGGGGAACCCTCAAAAAGTCAAAACACATTTTTATATATTTATTATTCTCTTAATAGTAGGATTGGATTGGCTAGTTTCCCCCATAGATTAGATAGAAAACTCTATCTATCTATGGGGCTGGGGTTTGAATCCCCTTTAATTAGTAGGCATGAAACAAATGCGACTCCCAAGTAGGTACTGGGCATTTTGGATAGAAATTCACTCTAATTCCTCCCTCCTCTCTATCTCTATGGAGGGGAGGGAGTCACACCCTAGAGAGGTTTCAGATGGTGAACATGTAGTAATTCCTCCTCTCTAGTCTAGCGAAAAGACTATAAAGGAGTCACTTCCCAGAAAGGTTTCAGCTTGCTTCTCTATTTTATCTTAGATAGGATAGAACAGAACTACTGAGGGATAGTTCCATGCCGAGGCTCCACTAGGATATCATTTGTCAATTAGGTGGACAAATTTGCTATACTCAGAGCTGGGGTGCTGGTAAGATACTCCTTTAGAGGTCTTGCTGGTACGGTATATGGAATGATGGGACCCATGATCACATAAACCCACTCTTATCTAGAGCCCTCTCCTATTATATATATATATATATATATATATATTTGACACCCTTCATATCCTTCTCACTATACTCTTTTGTGTCTCTATCTTTTTTGTTTTAAATAATTCACTAATAAAAGCTCATCTTTTTTGCACTTTTTCCTATGTCTAGATATTCTTCTATGCGACACTCTTCAAAAATGGCTTCACCAACCAATGCCTTTCTCTTAGATATCATATATATAAACAATTGATTTAGGGTTATATATCTTCTATGTGTTCACACTCAGACTATAACACATCATGCTAATTATAGAATTTAGTTTATTATGACTTGAAATGTAGGTTTCCCATGTCTTGACTCTATTCATCACCACCATAATTTCCTATCTCATTACTATCTATAGCATTTTTTGGACTCATGTTTTGATGCACATGCTCATTAATTTATATTTGATTAGTTAGATTAATAAATATTGTTGAATGTGTCATGATATAGTGATTACACTCAAGTTCTTACATGTTATAAAAACCAACCATTTGTTTGGACATAACTTTAAATATTGATCATTGATCTTGCATTTGGTACCACAGTTTGATGATCTATATTTAAATAGATAAAATTTAAAAATGTGTTCATCAATATTCCTAATCTTAACTTCCATGTGTTGTTTGATCTCCAAAGATGCATGCTCTTTATATGTGTCTACATGTTAAATGTCAAGGTATTTATCCTATCTCTTTGTTTCCTATATCTTTAGATCACTTTCACTTTATCGATCTTAAATTTTCTCAGTCTTTAACTCAACATTATGTTGATAAACACCAATCACTTTATTCCATATGAGTCCACTTTATATATTATATATCATTTATACAATCATCCATTTACTATCATATCTTCTGATATGCTCGATCTTTAACTCTTACAAGCCTACACTCATTGGGTCTCTATCTGACAAGATCTGTGAATGTGACACTTGTCACATGCACATTTACTTAGAGGTATTTTTGACAATTTAACTTAATTTCACTTCATTAATTTGTATATGTAAAATTAAGTGATAGCCATTGATCAAGATGGGACATAATATAAAGTCTAAGACTTAGGAAATATTGATTCCTTTGAACATTTCTCAAATATGTAACTGTTAGGTTGAGGGGCCAGTTTTACAATGATGACAAAATCTTAAGTTATAACTTAATCTACTAGGTCCAAAATATATCCAATAAACTTAAAAATAGAAAAATCTTATTAACACCATGACATAAACCCTTAATTTTTTATTTATAAACCTTATTTAGTCTAAGAATAAGGATGATTCATTTTTGGGCTCATTCTTTCTCATTTGAACCTGTAGACCATATGTCTAGAATGTTCATGAAAAACCCATAATAGATCTTCTATATTGTTCCTTTTTAAATTCCAATAAATTATATTTGTAAAATCATGACAACTTTATAGGACCTTGTGAAAATTTTGACTAAGTATGGAGACCATTTCAATATGCCTGGAGGGATAACCTTGCACCTACATAACTCTTGTTACGCTTAGTCGCATGACCTAAAAACTAAAACATATGTTCCTATCACATAGGATATTTGATCCGTTTATCCATTTTCTCTTGAATCCTTCATATGTGAAAGATATGTCATCATCAAAATTCATGTTCATCTATTTCTTGCAATCTACAAATTTGACTAAGTATTGGAAAACACTATCAAAATATCCTAGAGACCTACTTTGTTCAAGCATATATTTTAGCATGCTACATTAAATGACCTAGGATTTAGTACATATAAAATAGAAACTAATGTGATCATAACCATATTACCATCTCCCCCAAAATCATTCACATGTGGTAATGGTGATGTCAGTAATATGCCTTCTCATCTTTTCTTGTCATAGACCCAAAATGTCTAGATGATCAATATGAAGAACCAGATGAATTCCATTCATTCACACAAGCATTCCAATCATCCTTAACCTTTTATAGGATCCTATGCACATCATACAATCACCATATCCAATCTTGATCATCAATGACATACTCATTATGTCCCTTTTGACATCAATGATAATCATATTTCTAATAGGGATAATCAAGAGGCCTAGATAAAACAATAATAAATAAAATCCACTTATAAACTATGAAAATATATCCAAACTCATCATTTGAAATTTAAGAATAAAATATATTTGTAAAGAGGTAAAAGAGGATAATTAAGAGAGAGCGAAGGCACTACTACTACCATTCATCAACAAGCATATAATCACACTAATTAAAACCATGTGAAAAAGTAAGAATAATATTTATTAAATATTTAAAGGCATATTATAAGTGTTTAATTGAGTAATTATTCACCATACTCAGTCAAAGGATCCATAATAAGCCATTCAAGGATACATATATAGGAGAAAGTAAGAAGGAGATAGAGAGAGCTATGTGAAGACTAATGACAAATGCCATCTCCTAATAAAAAGAGTTAAAATTATAAAATAAATTAAATATAAGTCCTAAGAACTCCTTAAACATGTGTCAACTTGATGTTATATTCTCCCTCAATAAGGGTTGCATGGATTGACCCTTCATCTTCTAGAATGACTTATCAACCTTGTTTAAAACTGCCCATTTTTGGTCAAAGAGGAGTTATAAGTTTTTTTATTGCCATGTGACATACTTTATCATGATTAATTAATATATCCAATGCCATCATAGGAGAATTCCATGTTATTTTTATTTTGGGAGAGAATGATAATTGAGTTTCACACTTGCTCATGCTGCTAAGAACCTACAATTCAATCTTCTTGGTGTAAGACTGATCATCTTTCTTCTTTTAGGCCTAGTTGATCATTTATAGCATATAATATTATTATTAATACCTCTAAAATTAATTTTTAAGTAACATTATACCTTTATCTTATCTCAATAACACTCTACAATTGATTATAAAGACCTATAGAGCTCAAAACTTTACAAACTAACTCCAAAAGGTAGTTTTAAGGCCATATATCCATACATTTCCTCCAAAATAAGCCAAGTGATGGTTATTTAAAGTTATATTAGGGTTTAATAGGACATAAAATTTATTATAGGGTAATTAAATTTAATTTCAATTCATTATAAGGACTTATATCTCTAATGAGTTCTTATAAGGGTTTAGGGAGGGTTTAAACAAGCCTATCATCTTAACGATGAATTATAAAGGTGAGGGTATCAATACCTAAAATAATATAAAAAAACATGACTTATTAGGGTTAACCTCTGATGGATAATATATCCAAATCCCATGAATTTTATCTGGAAATTTATATGAAAAAGTTTAGGCCTTCTTGAGCCTTCACAAGGTGAAAAGAGGATTTCTAGTGTTCAGTCCTCTTAAGGATTGATCATACTAGATAATGTCTTGATCAATGAATTAATTAAATTAATTAGAAGTGTAAAACCATAATCACATAATATAATATACATTTTACCCCATGCATTTTCTCAAGGGAGTTTATAGGCTTTAAAAGTAGCCTCCCAGGTTTGCAAAACTGTGTGTGAGACCTAAAAAGAGAATTTTTGGACTAAAATATTAAAAGTGAATTCTATTGGTTTAAAATTCCTCCAATAGGTTTGAAACATTCTATACCATTTTTTTAATGGTTTTAAACATATATTTACCTTCTAAAAGGTCTTACAACTTGATTTTCACACATTGAGGGTTTGTAGGCAATTATGCTAGTCTAACCGTAATGGCCTTATTTGGGATTTGTTTTCATCATCTTAAGGATAAAATAATTATGAAAACCCCTATTATGACTCTTCATTCCATTATCTATCATCAAAAATGAAAAAATTACATGTTTTTAACACAATATGAGAGCAAACTTGTGGGTGTACTTTCTTGGACTAAAACTTATTAGAGCTCAAGAGTGGGTATTATACTCACTATTTTTCCTTAATTTACCATTAAAACATATTCCCATTACTTTTTCATGGCTCACACATATAATTTAATCCTTAAACTTCATATTTGTTGATGGTTAAAATTGCACTTTGTTTCTAACACCAACAATGGGAAGTTTCAAGAATGTGGGACTTGCAACTTGAAACAACCTCCAAATTTTTAAGAAGCTGGTCTCTTCTTTATATTGAGCGTATACTGGGAAAAGGGATAGGAATTTTAATAGAAACACAAATGTAAAGAAAGAATATCTAACTATGGTGATGCACCTGAATGTAATTTAACCCTTAATTCTAAGCACAGTGAAACTATATGTAAGATTCAATTACATTTAAGAGAAAACAAGGCATGATCAATGTAAAAGATGAAAACAATAGAAATAGAGGCTCACAGCTTAGACTAATTTTTCAATGACATAGAAAATATCAACAAAGGCATATGACTCAATCTTCTTATTAATTCTCTAGTCACATAAGAGGCACAAATACATCAACAGTTACATAAACTTTCCAACTTAAGAAAAAAAACAAAGGCAAATGATATTCCTAATCACAACTCTAGAAAGTCTAAAACTCTTGACAATAATTCTCTCAAAAAATTTTCTCTGGATTCTACTCCAAAATATCTGATGATGATTTTGGTGATCTCTGTACCCCTTTTTATAGCATTAGATTCACTCTAGATTGTCTGTGTGTTCCCAATCTAACGGCCCAACTTAAATCTAACCAAACTGGAAGTGTCTAACAGAAGATATTTCTTAGATTCTAAAATGCTCTATCTTCTAGCAGTTCATTGGCTGAAATAGATCTTAGGATGCTCCCTTCTATTAAATAGAAGAGGAAACTTGGCCAATTCCTTGAAAACCTTCTTATTACTTAGGAGACACCAGAGAATGACACTTGGCATGTTCCACATCCTTACCAAAGACACACGGTGCTCTCCGCTTTACCTATACTCTTACTATATCTTTGCTCAAGAATGTTCCACCTTTGACACTTGTCATAATCCACTTCTTTGAAACTTTAAAAAATTAATAGAAAATAAGACCCACAACATTTCTTTCCTGAGCAACTTTAAAAGGGGCATAGGGATAGGTGGTGATTTTTGCTTGCTTCAACAAAGGACACATGGCAATCTCCACTTTACTTAACTATGGATATGTGGTGATCTCCACTACTTTTAGCCACCTTTTGAGAAACCTATAGAAGGTGACACATGTTGGTCTCCACGTCACTCTATTTATATTATAGAAACAACTGGGCCTCATTTCATATTTACACAGACAATGACACTTGGTAGCTTTTGCTTGCTTTAGAAACAAAACCTAAGACTCACCACAGTCTTTACTATATCAGTGAAATGAAATGAAGAAAATTTGGAGGTTGACACATGATGGCTTTCACTCTCTTTAGCTGAGATATATGGCATCTTCTATCACTTTTAGAAAAGCAAATTGAAACCTTCTGTGATTGCCACTTGGTGCCCTCCACCTGATCCTGATACTTAGCTTGTTGAAACCTTCTGCTTAAAAGAGATTTGAAATGTAGATGCCAATATGAAACACATATGCTGACACTTTTCACATTCTACTGATTTATTATGAGATACGTGGCATGTCTTGACCAACTTATAAAAATTATGAAAGGTGCCTCAGCTGATGACACTTGGCAGCTTCTGCTTGACTTTAACACTTAGACAAAATGAGGCAAAAACAAAATCAAGCCTGAGCTCTATTTCAAAACTTCACCATCTTGAACCAAAGTGTGTAGGGACAAAATTTTGTAGTGCACAACTAAAAATTAGAATGAAACGTAGAGTATTTTTTACTCTACAGTTATTGGTGACCCCAAGGTCTTTTGAGCTTGCTTAAAAAGAATCTACAACTCTCGCATGATCAAAAATTGCTAAAAACATAGTTTAACTAAGATGTTTCAAATATATTTCATTCATAGGAATCTCTTTAGGTTCACCTTCCATCGTTTCTAGCTCAAATGAATTTTTTTTTACATGCATAAATTTTTTAAGGGCCAGTCCATAATGCTTCAAATTTAGTGTGTTGACCTAGCTTGGAAACTCTTGCATCCCATTTCAAAACAATTGAGCCTATTTCAAAATGGGGATTTTAAGTCCTTTTTATCAAAACAATCTTTAATTATTTTTTGATGCCTTATCAATGAATCATGTGCTGCATCCCTCTTTTCCTGAACTTCTAGAAGTTTTGCGAGTCTGACCTGCATGGGGCCATTTTCCTTAATTTCAATTTGTTTGATCAGCTAGAGAGTAGGAATTTCCAAGCTAAGGGGTATTACAATAGACTTTCCATAGACAAATTTATATGGAGACATTTTGATCACCTATTTAGGCATGATTCTATCAGCCCATAGTGCTAAATTAAGCACTTTATGCCACTCTTTGTGATGATCAACCCCTATTCTTTTGATGAGTCTAATTAGGTTCTTATTATTTGATTCTGCCAAACCATTACCCTGAGGGTAATAATTAGAGAAAGTTTTTAGATATATTCCATGCTTTAATGCAAATTTGGATACTTTAGACCCTCAAAATGTTTTAGCATTATCTGAAATTATGGTGTGAGGAGCCCCAAAATGAGTAGTGATACTCCCTAGAAAATATAGGATCACATTTTTTGTTGCTTCTTTGAGTGGCACTACCTCAGTCCATCTGGTGAAATAATCTATGGCTGTTAAGATCCATTTGTGACCCATAATAGACACTAGATTTATCATTCCAATGAAGTCAAGATCCCATTGAACAAAAGGTTCATCCATAATTATAGGACTAAGAGGCATCGCTGCATTCCTTCTCATCCCCACATAATATTAACAAGATTGCCATTTTTTAACCAACTGATAATAATTTGTAAATAAAGTAGGCCAGAAATAACCTACCTCACTTATCTTTATAGCTTTGGTATTTGCAAAAAAATATCCAACTGATACTCCATAATACATTTCATGTAGTATTTTCTTAGCCTCAGCCTTTTCTACACATCTTAACAATTTGACATTAGAATTTCTTCTAAAAAGAACTTGTTTAATTAAAAAAAAAAAACTCCTTGCATCTTATAGTATCTTCTCTTATTTTGAGGCAGTTTTCTTGGGTAAATCCCATTTTTCATGAAATGAATCCTGCTTGTGACCTAGGATTCCTGATCAACTTCTTGTATTCTTAATACAATTTCTTCTTCTATTTCTAAATTTGTCTCTTCAGGTATCATCTTTTCAAGCTCTTGAGTCATATATTGGCACAAAACCCTACCTCTGACTAATTTAGTTAGTTTGACTTCTACATCATATTCAAGGATCTTGGTTATCCACTTTGCTCTTTTTTCAATAATTTCACCCTCCATGATGCATTCTCTGACACTTGGATGAGCTACAAGTATCAAAATTTTACTTCCTAATACTATATGCCTAAAATTTTAAAGGGTTTTTACCATAGCATATGCTTGTTTTTCCAAAATGTTATATATGGTTTCATATTCCCTAAGATTCCTTGAGAAAAAGGCTATTGGATGCTCTCCCTCCTATCTATCATCCTTCTGTGTTAGGACAACAACAATACTGAGCTCTCCTCCATATACATACATTCTAAAAGGCTTAGAAAATTTTGGGTTTCTAAGTACTAGAACTGTTGAGATAGATTTCTTGACCTCTTCAAAGGCTTGCCTTCCTTCCATAGTCTACTTTAAAATTAGGTCTTTTTTCAGTAAGAGTGTCACTGGTCCTACTAAGCCTGCAAAGTTAGATATGAACCAACTGACGAAATTAATCTTTCCCAAGAAATATTGAATTGCTTTCTTATTTACTAGAAGAGGTAAGTTCATTATAGCTGCCACTCTTTTTGGGTCTATGGAGACTCCTTCCTTAGATACTATATGTCCCAATAATTTCCCTTGAGGGACAACAAAGATACATTTCTTAAGATTCAAGGATATTCCAAATTCTTGACATTTTTTAAACACAGATTCTAAATGATCAAAATGATCAACAACATTCTTTGAAAAAATAGTAAGATCATCAAGATAAATCAAGATGATTTTATTTATAAGTTCCCCAAATTCTACATCCATAGCTCTTTGAAAAGTGGCCCCAGCATTTGACAGGCCAAATGGCATCTTAGCATATGCAAATGTTCCCCGTTTGGTAGTAAAAGAAGTCTTGTATAGGTCTTCATTAGCCAACCAAATCTGATTGTATCTAGAGAAACCATCTAGCAAAGAAAACCTCTCGGATCCAGCCATAGTTTGTAAAATCTGTTCCATGGAGGGCAAAGAATTGTGATCTTTCAGAGATGCTCTATTTAGGTCTCTAAAATCTACACAAAGTCTTATATCACCATTATTTTTCCTAATTGGTACTAGATTTGATACCCAAGTTGAGTGTCTGATTGGAAAAATTATTTTAGAATCTCAAAGTTTTTGTAATTCATCCACCATTAGAGGCTCAATCCTTGGATTCACTGGCCTCTATTTATATCTGACGAGATTAGATCCTTTAGTCAATTCTATTGTGTGTTGAATAATGTCTCTATTATATCCATGAAGGTCTTCATAGCTCCAGGCTATGACTCTATGATATTTTTTGCATAATTCAATTAGCCTTTCCTTTTCTACTTGAGTTATAGAATTTCCAACTTTTAATTTTTTTCCTTCACTCACCTCTATTTCAGAATAATCTGCTTTGTTTGCTTGGAACCTTTTCTTCTCTAGACTTACATCTTCTGGATCAAAAAGGTTTTCTAAAGTGATTAAACTTTTGGGAAGCTTATTATTCTTTAATTGTATAATTTGATCCCCATATGCCTCTTCAATCTTTGGTTGTAATTGATCAGCAAATTCCCTTGATTGTTGCAAGAATGAGAGTACTTGAAAATGATTCTCAAATACTTTCCAATTCTCATCATTATCTAGGATAGTTGGCCTTATTATAACATTTATTGACTCATTGTTAACTAATAGGCTAGTTGCTAGATCAAACTACGAGCCAATCTATGCCATCCTATTAGCTTTAGAATTTTGAATCCTAGGGACTAATTCAATATTGAAAGCTTCAAAATCTTCTATTAAGTCCCAAATTTTGTGCTTATAGGATTTCATCCTTACATTCTTTGCAATTGCCTTTTCTATAATTTGCTTTACTACTAGTTATGAATCTCCTTTCACTATTAGATTATTTATTCACTTTTTCTTGGCTAATAGGAGCCCATGTACTAAAGATTCACACTCGACATCATTATTAGTATAATCAAATTGAAAATAGATAGCCCTTAAATTTTTTTCACCATTTCGAGTAGTAAGACAAATTCCTACTCCAACAACATTTTTACTTCTAACCCCATCAAAATTTAAGGTCCATATTTTTGAATCTTTTTCAAATTATTGAGTATTTGGTGTCTCTTCCCTTAAAACATTAGGGATTTCATGGTCCTCATAAAAAATAACATAAGTGCCTAAACTAGTAGAGTCATAATTTCCATATGGATCACTATGCATCATAGCCAACAATTGGTTATTTTCTTTTTCTTGATCATGCTTAGTCCAGTCACCTAACTCTTCAACAAAAACCTTTTCTTCCTTATTCATCATAGCATGATCTGCCTCTAATTTTGATGTTGGTTCATTGGTGATGTGATCTTTTGATAGTGGTTCAGATAGAATTTTCATCTTTGAACCATATTTAGTTCTTAGAATTAAGTGAGACCAATCAAGAGACATATCTCCTCCTATCTTGGCTATAAAGTATCTTGATAAACATAGGCCAAATACAGGAGGTATATATATAACTACTACATCTTGCTTTACAATTATATTTGAACAAGTATATAATTGCAATGGTAGTTTTTTAATTCTCCCTATTATTTGCACTGATTTGCCATCTAACTACATAACTCCTTTAGTGAGTGGCTCATATTTCATCTTTAAAGCATATGCTATTTGCTTTGGCATTACCATAGTACTAGCCCCTAAATCTATCATTGCATTATGCAGTAGTTTCTTGCCAACTATCAAAGTTAAATAGAAGGGATCCGGTTTGGATTTTCTTACCTCGGGTGCATTGTTCACTAAGGCTGTTGTCTGTAGATTAACTATGTCTTTGAGCTTTCTTTTATTAGTAGGTCCTTCTTTAATACCAGTACATTTGGGCATTGCTTGGCCTTGAAGAGCTTCTTGTAACAGCGTCCTTTGTTTAGGAATAACTAATATGTCCCAAATTGATACTTGTGTTGGAGTCATCTTCAGTTGATCCACCACATTCATTGGTCCCAAATTTTAAATTCTTGAAAAATAAGGATACCTTGCCTTTTCTTAAACTAGTCCAAGTACTTCTTGATTCTACACTGGCTGAAGCAGTTCTTGTCTAACAACTATGTTTTGATGACATTGAAATGGAGGATTCTCCATAACTTCATTATTTACAACTTTAGGCTATTCCATCTTTGATCTAGTATAGTAGTCTGATTGCACCACTAGTTTCTTGGAAGTAGAAACTTCATTCAGGAATACTAATTCTTCATCTTCAACCCATGAGAACAAAGCATATTTCAAGGTTATTTATTCTTCTTGTTACAAAGACATCCCTTGCATTTGAGCCATTAGGACTAAATTTTGCATATCAAAAGATTGGTAGGCTTGATTGTCATTAGAATTTGCAAACTATCCATCCATCCTTCCTTGCTCTACCACCTTTTGTTGTAGATTACCCATGGGATAATCTCTAGGTCTATGAGCATTATTGCAAGGGAAACACTAGGCATTGGTACCATCTACATAATTATTTTGCCTTAGAACAATCTCCCTATTTGAATTGGGAGGAATAGTCTGTGAGGGTGTAGGGACTGCAACTAATTGGTTTTTTGGCTGAGGGTTATTTTGCCTTTGAGGACACTGATATTGATTTGGCTATGATGGAAATATATTTCCTTGATAGCCTTGATATTTGGGTTTAGTATAAGTATTCTATTATCTTTTCATATTAATCAGCTCATTAGAAAATGTCCTTAAGATATTCTTGATATCATCCAACTCAGATGATTGGGTAGGGACAATTTATTTAGTAGGTGGTTGAGGATATGTGTACATAGACATAGGTGGGGTTATGGATTTAGGGGCTTATTGAGGTAATGACAAGGAAATCTCTAGAAACATGGGCATGGGAGGCCTTAGAGACAACTTTATAGCATCTATCAAATTATTTTTAGCTTTGACTACATAGTCATAAGCCTCTGGCAGAGTCTGACCTCTAAGCAACTGAATCATAATAGATATGTCTAAATTTAAAGCCTTAAGATAAAACACTATAGCCATACCTAGTAGTTGTCTAGCTGTAACAAGGATTCTTTCCCACGTCTTTCAAAATCTAGAATTGAAGTCAGTCATCACTTCTTGTGGTGCCCTTTGGATGGTAATCAATTGTTGTAATAAAGAAGACTTATCACCCTTCTCTTTGAATCTTTCAAAGAAAATATCTTCAAACTGATCCCATGTAGATATGGTATTTGGGGTCAAGGACCGGTACCATTCTAGAGCTTTCCCTTTAAAAGAAGCTGCTAATAATCTTATGGGCACATTTTTTTGTGTGACAACATGTATAACACAGACATTTGATACATCCTGCAAATGTTCTTCAGGTGTTTTAAAATATTTCCCACTAAATTTGGGCAGAGATTTCAGGGCATTCACTGGGATAGGGTCCCAAGTGGCTAGTGGTATTGGGAGAATCAAAGGACTACCAGTGTTCCAACTTGCATAATTTCTTGGGGATATAGGGGCTCCCATATTTGCTCTTGGTCTTGGTATAAACTGGTTGACTCTTCTTCTAGGACTAATTACCAATGGTGGCAAAAGAATACCTAGATTTACAATAGACTGAGATCTGGTTACTGGTCCACAGCTCTGACTCCTCGTAGCTCTCTGGTTCATATGATCTTGAAAGAAACTTCAATATAGTGTCGCACTGGGTGTGCCAAAATTTCTTGATGATTAAAATTTTTCTTTGTTTCTAACACCAACAATGGGAAGTTTTTAAAATGTGGGACTTGCAACTTGAAACAACCTCCAGATTTTTAAGAAGTTGGTCTCTTCTTTATATCAAGCGTATACTGGGAAAAGGGATAGGAATTTTAACAAAAACACAAATGCAAAGAAAGAACATCTAACTATGGAGATGTGCCTAAATGTAATTCGACCCTTAATTCTGAGCATAATGAAACTATATGTAAGATTCAATTACATTTAAGAGCAAACAAGGCATGATCAATGTAAAAGATGAAAACAATAGAAATGGAGACTCACAACTTAGACTACTTTTGCAATGACATAGAAAATATCAACAAAGGCATAGGACTCAATCTTATTATTAATTCTCTAATCACATAAGAGGCATAGAAACATAAACAATTACATAAACTTTCCAACTTAAGAAAATAGAACAAAGGCAAATGATATTCCTAATCACAACTCTAAAAAGTCTAAAACTCTTGACAATAATTCTCTCAAAAAAATTTCTCTGGATTCTCCTCCAAAATATTTGATGATGATTTTGGTGATCTCTGTACCCCTTTTTATAGCATTGGATTCACTCTGGATTGTCTGTGTGTTACTAATCTAATGGTCCAACTGAAATCTAATCGAACTGGAAGTGTCTAACATAAGATATTTCTTAGATTCTAAAATGCTCTGTCTTCCAGCAGTTCATTGGCTGAAATAGTTCGTAGGATGCTCCCTTTTATTAAACAGAAGAGGACACTTGGCCAATTCCTTGAAAACCTTCTTATTCCTTAGGAGACACTAGAGAATGACACTTGGCATGTTCCACAGCCTTACCGAAGACACACGATGCTCTCTATTTTACCTATACTCTTACTATATCTTCGCTCAAGAATGTTCCACCTTTGACACGTATTTCAATCCACTTCTTTGAAACTTTAACAACTTAATATAAAATAAGACCCACAACATTTCTTGCCTGAGCAACTTTAAAAGGGGCATAGGGACAGGTGGTGATTTTTGCTTGTTTCAACAAATGACACGTGGCAATCTCCACTTTACTTAACTAGGGATATGTGGTGATCTCTGCTAATTTTAGCCACCTTTTGAGAAACCTACAAAGGGTGACACATGTTGGTCTCCATGTCACTTTATTTATATTATAGAAACAATTAGGCCTCATTTCATATTTACACAGACAATGACACTTGGTGGCTTCTTCTTGCTTTAGAAACAAAACTTGAGACCCACCACAGTCTTTACTATATCAGTGAAACAAAATGAAGAAAATTTTGAAGTTGACATGTGGTGGCTTCCACTTTCTTCAAATAAGATATATGGCATATTCTGTCACTTTTAGAAAAGCAAATTGAAACCTTCTGTGATTGCCACTTAGTGCCCTTTGCCTGATCCTGATACTTAGCTTGTTGAAACCTTCTGCTTAAAAGAGATTTGAAACGTAGATGCCAATATGAAACGTAGATACTGACACTTTTTGCATTCCACTGAGTTACTATGAGATATGTGGTAGGTCCTAAAAAACTTATAAAAATTATGAAAGGTGCCTCGGCCGATGACACTTGGTAGCTTCTGCTTGACTTTGACACTTAGACAAAATGAGGCAAAAAGAAAATCAAGCCTGAGCTCTGTTTCAAAACTTCACCATCTCGAACCAAAGTGTGTAGGGACAAAATTTTTTAGTGCACAACTAAAAATTAGAATGAAATGTAGAGTATTTTTTACTCTATAGTTATTGGTGACCCCAAGGACTTTTGAGCCTGCTTAAAAAGAATCTACAACTCCTGCATGATCAAAAATTGCTAAAAACAAAGTTTAGCTAATTTTTTTCAAATAGATTCCATTCACAGGAATCTCTTCAGGTTCACCTTCCATCGTTTCTAGCTCAAACAATTTTTTTTGTTTACATGCATAAATTTTATAAGGGCTAGTCCATAATGCTTCAAATTTAGTGTGTTGTCTTGGCTTGGCAGCTCTTGCATCCCATTTCAAAACAATTAAGCTTGTTTCAAAATGGGGATTGGAAGTCCTTTTATCAAAATAGTCTTTAATTATTTTTTGATGCTTTATCAATGAATCATGTGCTCCATCCCTCTTTTCTTGAACTTCTAGAAGTTTTGTGAGTCTGACCTACATGGGGCCATTTTCCTTAATTTCAATCTGTTTGATCAGCTAGAGAGTAGGAATTTACAAGCTAAGAGGTATTACAGTAGGATTTCCATAGACCAATTCATATGGGGACATTTTGATCACCTGTTTAGGCATGATTCTATCAGCCCACAGTGCTAAATTAAGCACTTTATGTCACTCTTTGTGATGATCAGCCCCTATTCTTTTGATGAGTCTAATCAGGTTCTTATTAGTTGATTCTGCCAAACCATTACCCTGAAGGTAATAATTAGAAGAAGTTTTCAGATATATTCCATTCTTTAATGCAAATTTATATACTTTAGACCCTCAAAATGATTTAGCATTATCTAAAATTATGGTTCGAGGAGCCCCAAAATGAGTAGTGATACTCCCTAGAAAATCTAGGATCACATTTTCTATTGCTTCTTTGAGTGGCACTGCCTCGGTCCATCTGGTGAAATAATCTATGGCTGTTAAGATCCATTTGTGACCCATACCAGACACTAGATTTATCATTACAATGAAGTCAAGATCCCATTTAGCAAAAGGTTCATCCACAATTATAGGACTAAGAGGCATTGTTGCATTCCTTCTCATCCCCACATAATATTGACAAGATTGACATTTTTTAACCAGTTGATAATAATCTGTAAATAAAGTAGGCCAAAAATAACCTACCCCGCTTATCTTTATAGTTGTGGTCTTTGCAAAAAAATGTCTACCTGATATTCCATGATGCATTTCATGTAGTATTTTCTTAGCCTCAGCCTTTTCTACACATCTTAACAATTTGCCATTAGAATTTCTTCTGAAAAGAACCTATTCAATTAAAACAAAATGAACTCCTTGCATCCTATAGTATCTTCTCTTATTTTGAGTGAGTTCTCTTGTGTAAATCCCATTTTTTATGAAATGAATCCTACTTGTGACCCAGGATTCCTGATCATCTTCTTGTATTCTTAATACAATTTCTTCTTTTGTTTCTAAATTTGTCTCTTCAGGTATCTTCAAGCTCTTGAGTCATATATAGGCACAAAACCCTACCTCTGACTAATTTAGTGGGTTTGACTTCTACATCATATTCAAGGATCTTGGTTATCCACTTTTCTCTTTTTTCAATAATTTCAACCTCCATGATGTATTCTCTGACACTTGGATGAGCTACAAGTATTAGAATTTTACTTCCTGATACTGTATGCCTAAAATTTTTTAGGGCTTTTACCATAGCATATGCTTTTTTTCCACAAAGTTATATCTGGTTTCGTATTCGCTAAGAGTCCTTGAGAAAAAGGCTATTGGATGCTCTCCCTCTTGTCTATCATCCTTCTGTGTTAGGACAACAGTATAACTAAGCTCTCCATATACATACATTACAAAAGGCTTATAAAAGTCTAGGTTTCTAAGTATTGGAGCTATTGAGATAGATTTCTTGACCTCTTAGAAGGCTTGTCTTCTTTCCATAGTCTACTTGAAAATTAGGTCTTTTTTCAGCAAGAGTGTCACTGGTCTTACTAAGCCTGCAAAGTCAGATATGAACCGACTGACAAAATTAATCTTTCCCAAGAAAGATTGAATTGCTTTCTTATTTAATAGAAGAGGTAAGTTCATTATATTTTCGACTCTTTTTGGGTCTATGGAGACTCCTTTTTTAGATACTATATGTCCCAATAATTTGCCTTGAGGGATAACAAAGATACATTTCTTAGGATTCAAGGATATTCTAAATTCTTGACATTTTTTAAACACAAATTTTAAATGATCAAAATGATCAACAACATTCATTGAAAAAATAGTAAGATCATCAAGATAAATCAATATGATTTTATTTATAAGTTCCCCAAATGCTACATCCATAGCTCTTTGAAAAGTGGCCCCAGCATTTGATAGGCCAAATGGCATCTTAGCATATGCAAATGTTCCCCATTTGGTAGTAAAAGTAGTCTTGTATTATTCTTCATTAGCCAACCAAATCTGATTGTATCCAGAGAAACCATCTAGCAAAGAAAACCTCTTGGATCTAGCCACAGTCTGTAAAATATATTCCATGGAGGGCAAAGGATAGTGATCTTTTAGAGATACTCTATTTAGGTCTCTAAAATCTACACACAGTCTTATATCACCATTATTTTTCCTAATTGGTACAAGATTTGATACCCAAGTTGAGTGTTTGATTGGAAAAATTATTTTAGAATCTAAAAGTTTCTACAACTCATCCACCATTAGAGGCTCAATCCTTGGATTCACTGGCCTCTATTTCTATCTGACCGGCTTAGATCTTTTAGTCAATTCTATTGTGTGCTAAATAATGTCTCTATTATATCCATGAAGGTCTTCATAGCTCCAGGCTATGACTCTATCATATTTTTTGCATAATTCAATTAGCCTTTCCTTTTCTACTTGAGTTGCAGAATTTCCAAATTTTAATTTTTTTCCTTCACTCACCTCTATTTCAGAATAATCTACTTTGTTTTCTTGGAACCTTTTCTTCTCCAGGCTTACATCTTCTAGATCAAAAAGGTTTTTAAAAGTGATTAAACCTTTGGGAAGCTTATTATTCTTTAATTGTATAATTTGATCCCCATATGCCTCTTCAATCTTTGGTTGCAATTGATCGAAAAATTCCCCTGATTGTTGCAAGAATGAGAGTACCTAAAAATCATTCTCAAATACTTGCCAATTCTCATCATTATCTAGGATAGTTGGCCTTACTATAACCTTTACTGACTCATTATTAACTAATAGGCTAGTTGCTAGATCAAACTGTGAGCCAATATGTGCCATCCTATCAGCTTTAGAATTTTGAATCTTGGGGACTACTTCAATATTGAAAGCTTCAAAATCTTCTATTAAGTCCTAAATTTTGTGTTTATAGGATTTCATCCTTACATTCTTTGCTATTGCCTTTTCTCTAATTTGCTTTACTACTAGTTATGAATCTCCTTTTACTATTAGATTCTTTATTCCCTTTTTCTTGGCTAATATGAGCCCATGTACTAAATATTCACACTCGGCATCATTATTAGTACAAGTAAATTGAAAATAGATAGCCCTTAAATTTTTTTCACCATTTGGAGCAGTAAGATAAATTGCTACTCTAACACCATTTTTACTTCTAGCCCCATCAAAATTTAAGGTCCATATTTCTAAATCTTTTTCAGATTCTTTAGTATTTGGTGTCTCTTCCCTTAAAACATTAGGGATTTCATGGTCCTCATCAAAAAGAACATAAGTGCCTAAACCATTAGAATCATAATTTCCATATGGATCACTTTGCATCATAGCCAACAACTGGTTATTTTCTTTTTCTTGATCACTCTTAGTCCAGTCACCTAACTCTTCAACAACCTTTTTTTCCTTATTCATCATAGCATGATCTACCTCTAATTTTGATGTTGGTTCATTGGTGATGTGATCTTTTGATAGTGCTTCAGATAGAATTGTCATCTTTAAACCATATTTAGTTCTTAGAATTAAGTGAGACCAATCAAGAGACATATCTCCTCCTATCTTGGCTATAACATATCTTGATAAACATAGGCCAAATACAGGAGGTATATATATAATTACTACATCTTGCTTTACAATTATATTTTAACAAGTATATAATTGCAATGGTAGTTTTTTAATTCTCCCTATTATTTGCACTGATTTGCCATCTAACTACATAACTCCTTTAGTGAGTGGCTCATATTTCATCTTTAAAGCATATGCTATTTGCTTTGGAATTACCATAGTACTAGCCCCTAAATCTATCATTGCATTATGCAGTAGTTTCTTGCCAACTATCAAAGTTAAATAGAAGGGATCCCGTTTGGATTTGCTTACCTCTAGTGCATTGTTCACTAAGGTTGTTGTTTGTAGATGAACTATGTCTTTGAGCTTTTTTTTATCAGCAGGTCCTTCTTTGATACCAGTACATTTGGGCATTGCTTGGCCTTGAAGAGCTTCTTGTAACAATGTCCTTTGTTTAGGAATAACTAATATGTCCCAAATTGATACTTGTGTTGGAGTCATCTTCAGTTGATCCACCACATTCATTGGTACCAAATTTTAAATTCTTGGAAAATAAGGATACCTTGCCTTTTCTTGAACTAGTCTAGGGACTTCATGATTCTGCACTAGCTGAAGCACTTCTTGTCTAAAAACTATGTTTTGATGACCTTGAAATGGAGGATTCTCCATAACTTCATTGTTTATAACTTCACGTTGTTCCATCTTTGATCTAGTATAGTATTCTGATTGCACCACTGGTTTCTTGGAAGTAAAAATTTCATTCAAGAATACTGATTCTTCATCTTCAACCCATGAGAACAAAGCATATTCCAGGGTTATTTATTCTTCTTGTTGCAAAGACATCCCTTGTATTTGAGCCATTAGGAGTAAATTTTGCATATCAAAAGATTGGTAGGCTTGATTGTCATTAGAATTTGCAAACTGTCCATCCATCCTTGCTTGCTCTGCCACCTTTTGTTGTAGATTACCCATGGGACAATCTCTAGATGTATGAGCATTATTTCAAGGGAAACACCAGGCATTGGTACCATCTACATAATTATTTTTCCCTAGAACAATCTCCCTATTTGAATTGGGAGGAATAGTCTATGAGGGTGTAGGGACTGTAACTAATTGGTTTGTTGGCTGAGGGTTATTTTACCTTTGAGGACCCTGATATTGATTTGGCTATGATGGAAATCTATTTCCTTGATAGCCTTGATATTGGGGTTTAGTATAAGTATTTTGTTGTCTTTTCATATTAATCATCTCATTAGAAAATGTCCTTAAGATATTCTTGATATCATCTAGGTCAAATGACTAGGCATGGACAATTTCTTTAGTAGTTGGTTGAGGATATGTGTACATAGACATAGGTGGGGTTATGGATTTAGGGGCTTCTTGAGGCAATGGTAAGGAAATCTCTAGAAACATGGGTATGGGAGGCCTTGGAGACAACTTTCTAGCATCTATCAAATTATTTTTAGCTCTAACTACATAGTCATAAGCCTCTGGTAGAGTCTGACCTCCAAGCAACTGAATCATAATAGATATGTCTAAATTTAAAGCCTTAAGATAAAACACTATAACCATACCTAGTAATGGTCTAGCTATAACAAGGATTCTTTCTCAAGTCTTTTGAAATATGGAATTAAAGTCAGTCATCACTTCTTGTTGTGCCCTTTGGATGGTAATCAATTGTTGTAATAAAGAAGACTTATCACCCTTCTCTTTTAATATTTCAAAGAAAAGATCTCTGAGCTGATCCCATGTAGATATGGTATTTGGGGTCAAGGACCGGTACCATTCTAGAGCTTTCCCTTTAAAAGAAGCTGCTAATAATCTTATGGCCACATATTTCCATGTGATAACATGTATAACACAGACATCTGATACATCTTGCAAATGTTCTTTAGGTGTTTTAAAATCTTGCCCACTAAATTTGGGTAGAGCTTTCACGGCATTCACTGGGATAGGGTCCCAAGTGGCTAGTGGTATTGGGAGAATCAAAGGACTACCAGTGTTCCAACTTGCATAATTTCTTGGGGATATAGGGGCTCCCATATTTTCTCTTGGTATTGGTATAAACTGGTTGAATCTTCTTCTAGGACTAGTTACCAATGGTGGCAAAAGAATACCTGGATTTACAATAGACTGAGATTTGGTTATTGGTCCACAGCTCTGACTCCTCGTATCTCTCTGGTTCATATGATCTTGAAAGAAACTTCAATATAGTGTCCCACTGGGCGTGCCAAAAATTATTGATGGTTAAAATTGTGCTTTGTTTCTAACACCAATAATGGGAAGTTTCAAGAATGTGGGACTTGCAACTTGAAACAAACTCCAAATTTTTAAGAAGCTGGTCTCTTCTTTATATCGAGCATATACTGGGAAAAGGGATAGGAATTTTAATAGAAACACAAATGCAAAGAAATAACATCTAACTATGGGGATGCACCTAAATGTAATTCAACCCTTAATTCTAAGCATAGTGAAACTATATGTAAGATTCAATTACATTTAAGAGCAAACAAGGCATGATCACTGTAAAATATGAAAACAATAGAAACAGAGGCTCATAGCTTAGACTACTTTTGCAATGACACAGAAAATATCAACAAAGGCACATGACTCAATCTTCTTATTAATTCTCCAATCACATAAGAGGTACAAAAACATGCACAGTTACATAAACTTTCCAACTTAAGAAAATAGAACAAAGGCAAATGATATTCCTAATCACAGCTCTAGAAAGTCTAAAACACTTGACAATAATTCTCTCAAAAAATTCTCTATAGATTCTCCTCCAAAATATATAATGATGATTCTCATGATCTCTTTACCCCTTTTTATAGCATTGAATTCACTCTATATTGTCTGTGTGTTCCCAATATAATGGCGCAACTAAAATCTAACTGAACTGGAAGTGTCTAACAGAAGATATTTCTTAGATTATGAAATGCTTTGTCTTCTGGCAGTTCATTAGTTGAAATAGATCGTAGGATACTCCCTTCTATTAAATGAAAGAGGAAACTTGGCCAATTCCTTGAAAACCTTCTTATTACTTAGGAGACACTAGAGAATGACACTTGGCATGTTTTTAAGCCTTACCAAAGACACACGGTTCTCTTTGCTTTACCTATACTCTTAATATATCTTCGCTCAAGAATGTTCCACCTTTGACACCTATCACACTTGGCTTCTTCAAAACTTTAACAACTTAATAGAAAATAAGACCCAGAACATTTCTTTCCTAAGAAAATTTAAAAGGGGCATAGGGATAGGTGGCGATTTCCACTTGCCTCAACAAAGGACACATGGCAATCTCTGCTTTACTTAACTAGGGATATGTGGTGATCTCCGCTACTTTTAGCCACATTTTGAGAAACCTACAGAAGCTGACATGTGCTAGTCTCTATGTCACTCTATTTATATTATAGAAACAATCATCCCTCATTTCATATTTACATGGACAATAGCACTTGGCGGATTTCGTTTGCTTTAGAAACAAAACCTGAGATCCACCATAGTCTTTACTATATCAGTGAAATAAAATGAAGAAAATTTAGAGGTTGACATGTGGTCGCTTCTACTCTCTTCATCTAAGATACGTGGCATCTTTTGTCACATTTATAAAAGCAAATTGAAACCTTCTGTGATTGCCACTTAACACCCTCTGCCTGATCTTGATACTTAGCTTGTTGAAACCTTCCACTTAAAAGAGATTTGAAATGCAGATGCCGATATGAAATGTAGACGCTGACACTTGTCATGTTTTACTGAGTTACTATGAGATACATGGCATGTCCTGACCAACTTATAAAAATTATGAAATGTGCCTTGGCCGATGACACTTGGTAGCTTCCGCTTGACTTTGACACTTAGACAAAATGGGGCAAAAATAAAATCAAGCCCGAGCTCTATTTCAAAACTTTGCCATCTTGAACAAAAGTATGTGGGGACAAAATTTTGCAGTGTGCAACTGAAAATTAGAATGAAACGTAGAGTATTTTTTACTCTACAATATTCATGCAAGGAATTATTTTATTTTATTTGAAATGGATACCTATATGTCTATAGACCTGTAGGTCTACATTTTTATCATCTAGACCACTCATAACATGTAATTTTGTACCTATTGAGAAGGTAAGTGGAATTCATAATGTTATAAAAAATTATTCATTCCTAATCATAGTTTCACACTTAATTTAATTTATAGACCTCATCTTGAAATATAGGGCACATTTTATTTACTTGAAAATGGATACGTATAGGTCTGTAGACTTGTAGGTCTACATTTTCATCACTCTAATCTCTTTATGATGCAATATTTAGTAATTACAATCCTAAAAATATATCTATGTTACCTCAAAATAGACCTCATGTTCTCATTATCTTCATACTTCACTATCAATTCAAGGTTCATCTCTTATATAGGTAGATTTGTACACTTTCTTTAAGCCTGAGATCATTCTAGGTTTGATTTGGAGAATTTGGTGTTGAGTACCTATCTTGTTGGAGACTATTGAAGGCCTAGTATATTACTATAATTTTAGGAAACCATTTCATTCATTGGTTTCTTGAGTCTCATAAGTAATGACCATGTTGATGTCCATGCCTGCAGGTTATATACAATCCCTTGGTATTTATGAGAACAATTTTTTTTTTACCTTTTTGGATATAAAAATGAATTGATAAGGTATAAATGAGTTTTCAATAGTCAAAAAATATAATAAAAACATACTTATAACTCTTTTCATGCATTTTTGGTCTTCATATATTAGGATTCTTCCTATAATCTTGCTCAATGATTAATACTTGTGTAGAGATATAGGTCACCATCATTTTGTAAATATTTAGGTTCATTTAGGTATTGAATAATTCTTTTAGATAATAAATGAAGTGTGGAGGATTTTTGAGAACTTAACCAACACAATTTAAACTATTGGATACCCCAAAACAATTGTGAACTAGGATTTTGACTCAAGAGAGGTGATTAGTATTGTGTTAGTCTAAAAATGCAAACAAATTGATAAAAACACACTAATTAGCTTACATATCTAGGCCTAGTTACTAGGGTGATATTAATAACAAAAAAATGAAAATCACAACTAAAAATTAAAGAAAAAGAAGAATCCTTCACCTTCCTTGGATGCTCTAAATGCTTATTGTAGTGGCTTGCTCGGCTTGTGCTCATGAAGTCTTCATCAAAAGAGGCTTGGCTATCTCATCTTCTCCTTGGCACCTTGTGGCTTTGGCTTAGCTTAGCTCAATATTTTGGCATCATAAATTTGGCATGTGAGAGCTCTTGGAATCAATCATACATGGTAACTTTGAACAAATTAAGCTTAAAAATGATGTTCATGGCCTCTCTATTTATAGATTTTCAAGAATGAATAGAATCAACCATGACTATCCATCTCAAGATTGAGATGTGTGGTCATGGATTAATTGAATTATGTAATTAAAATCCATAATTATCCTCATCATTAATTTGGAAGAAGGGACATTAATGAGGCATTGGAGGTAATAAAGAGGCATGGGAGATCCATAATCATAATATTTATGGCATTTATGGCCTAGGGATGTCTTCCCAAGAAATGAGGTCACTTGATGACACAAATATTCAATATTTATTTCTAAAAACAAGTTTTAAAAAAGTTTCCATGGAATTATTAATTAGGCCTTGATTTGGATTAATTAGCTCTTAAGCATGATTAAGCACTTTGTACATAAATTACTCAAATTGATCAAAATGCCTTATTATTGGTCTAAAATTTGACTGGATTAGAATTTAAAGTCAATGTAAGATACGTTGGATACATCATCCCATTTAGGATTTTTCCAACACCAAATAATAAAGACATGCATCTCATATAATAAATTTGATAGAAAAGAGAAATCTAGATCACCCAAGTGTAAAATTGGCATTTTGACTTGAAATGATCTGATCAAAGTTAGTTGGCCCATAAATTACATTACCCCATTTAGTGATACCCTAGCCAAAATTAGAACTTGAATATGTCAATTTCAACTCATTTAATATGCTTTAGTGGTTTTAGGCCAAATTTTTCATTTTGGTAGAAATTGGTCAAAAGCTTGATTAGAGGTCATTGATGCCCAGATTTAGGTGTTTATATTTTACCCCTATTTGGGAAGGCATTGCAAGCTATAAACATAGTAACATATTCTCAAAAAATGAAAAGGCCCTATATGCCTACAACTATAATAATGACAAACTCATTGTATGATGGTCTACCCTTTGAGGGAATGCTTGGCACAAGGAGGTCGGTAAACGGTCCCTTGATAAGAAGCAAAATGAGGGGACCAAAAAAAGGAAAGATGATGGGGTAAAAACATAATGATTTTGAAAAATTAGTCAAAATCACTAAGAATACAAGTGAGATGGTGTACAATTATTTTCCGAAAGGTAGTTATAAGCATTTTACCTTGATAGTGGCAACTTAGTATGATAACAAAATGATTTGCCCAAAGGTAGTTATAATCATTGAGAAGATGGAGCTTCTCTAGTTAGGATAGACAAACAAGATAAAATGTGCTCCTGTATGGGCAAAAAATGTAAACTGGTGAGAATACAATGATTTGCCCAAATGTAGTTATAATCATTAAGAAATGTAGGTGGAATGGTGTACAATGATTTTCACATAGGTGGTTATAATCATTGGACCTCAATTATGGAAATCATGATAAAAATGGCCAAGGATGATGATAAATAACATAAAGGGTAATGATGAATTAGAAAAACCTACTAGTAGGGAGATGCTCATCTAAACTAATAAAGTTTGATATTCTTTCATGGTTAATTACTATATTTGGGATATGATTTGTATTGAATCAGAATGTTGGTTTCAAAGAGATGTTGATGCCACTATTGATGAATAGACTTCTTGAAGCTGAGGTTTGTTGCAGAACATGTTGATAGGCATCATGATATAACATCATGAGGACTTGGCTAAAACATACATAAGGACTGACTCTCGTAATCTAATACTCAATAGAAAATAATGCACCAATAATAAAAACTATGATGATAATGTAAACATATGAATATGGATGGATTCAAGTATAATTTTGGGTAAGGTATCACCTAATGAACACACATAAATTAAATTAAGGCAACAGTGTTGAAATCAAAAAATTAGGTAGACAAACAAACAAAATAAGCAAAAACAAACAAATAAACAATGCAATAGAAACCATAAGAACATTACCCCTAGAAAATAGGTGACAACTTAATAAATGAATAAAATAGGGGAATAGAAGAAAAAGGAAGGGGGTGGTCAAATTGTCTCCATATGCCCTAGGCAAGTGGATGTTGCCTACGTAGTTCCATGGATGTAATAGCCAATAAAAAACTTTAGGCTAGATGTAGTTCTCCCAGAGAATGGGAAGAATGTGATAACTAATGAAAATAAACATAATGGATATAATAGAAGAATAAGAATAGTCTTGAAAAATTGCAAGTGAGTGAAATAAAAGGCTAAAAAGGATGGGGAAACTAAGTGACAAGTGGTTTTCTTACAACTTAGTAAGGGTTCCCAAAATCTTAAGGCAAAGAAATGGTCAATGTTTTTAGTTTTTTCTAATGATTTTACAAATAATTTTGGAATTTTTTGAATTATCTCAACTCAATAAAAAATGATGAGACACTAAATGGTTCAATCTTGTAAAATAGTGAGATCATTCAAACTTAGGTTGCTTACAAAATAGTGAGAGCATTCAAACCTAGGTTGTTCACAAAATGGTGAGAGTGTGCCAAGGGGGTGACTGAGATGACCTCAACAAGTATTGAGCACTACCTACATAGTCCCTAGAGTAAGACCTCAAGTCACTATAATTCCACCATACAATGAAGGAATTTGACTAGTGTAGTAGTAAATTCAAACAAAATAGGCACAGGTGGTAAAAAGTCATAGTATGGCAAAAAGGAACTGGAAAGTTGGTACGTCAAGACTTAATAAACAAATCTTGCTCCTAGTTTTCTCATAGGTGGTTATAACTAGGACACAATGTCATAGATCAATGGTACTAATTTTCCCAAAGTTATTTATAATTAGTAGAAAGACGGGTGATAAGAAAGGAATAACAAATGAAGGATACAACTACCAAAACTTCTATCATACTACTCCAAAATATGATCTCTATTTGAAGTACTTGAAACAACATATGAAACTGATCAGATTCCTTGATGCTAAAAATAAGTAATGAATGGTAAAAACCAATGTAAATGAGTTACACTTTAGAACATGTTTAGTTGATAGAATAGAATGGTAAAATGGATAAGGCTAATAAGATGGATAAGAATGATATTTTTACAAAGAAGAATAGTGATAAAATTGCACCACTGAAATGGCCTATATAGATAATACACCTTAGTGCTTAAGCATAGTACTACTTGAGGTGAATAATATTCATTGTCTCAAGAAGTTCATCTCCATCTAGTGTGGCAAGATTATATGCCCCTGATCCATAATCTACATTATTGATGAAATGCCCTATCTAGTTTGGTTTGAATTTACCTTTATGCTTCTTCTCATTCATGGTATTCTTTTGGTTTTATTTAAGAACAAGATCACCATTTTTAAATTTTATATATTTGACACATCGATTGTAGTGTCATTTGAGTTAGTTCTAATATACATGAATATTTTTGAGTGTAACTATGCATTTTTAATTAAGTCTAGATCTTGCAGGCGAGCTACTCGATAATCATGATCATCTAAGACATATTTGAAAGATATACATAGTGAAGGTAATTTGACCTCAATGGGAAGGATGGCTTCAGTACCATAAACAAGTGAGTATGGAGTGGATCCTATAGTAGTATGATGATTGGTACAATATTCCTAAAGGGTGGGTAATATTTGTAGGTGTCAATCATGACCAACATCATTGACAATATTTTTAAGAATATTGATAATGGTTTTGTTTGATGCTTCAGCCTGGCCATTACCTTAAGGGTAATATGATGTAGAAAAATATTGTATGATGTTATATTTAGTACATAGCTAGTCTATATCCCTATTCTTGAATGATCATCCATTATCAGATATAATATCAGAGGTGATACCATAGCACCAAATGAGATAGTTGAAGATGAACTTGGAAACTTGCTTGCCAATCATGTAAGTGAGGGGTATAGCTTCAACCCACTTAGTGAAATACTTATTGGTGGTAAGGATATGTTTATGGTCATCAGATGAAGTGGGGTTGATCTTCCCAATGAGGTCAATCCCCCACATATCAAATGGCCATAGTGTCAAAATTGGTTTTAGAGTTTGTGTTGGGACATGAATCAGATTAGCATGCCATTGACATTTGTCACACTTCTTTACATATGTAGCTACATATGCATCTATTGTGGTCCAATAATAACCCATATGCAAGATATTTTTAGATAGGACTACCCCACTAAAATGAGATCCACATACTCCTTTGTGAACTTATCTTAATAGTAGTGTAGAATCTACCAAAGTTAAACAATAAAGTACAATTCCATCAAAACTATGGTGGTAAAAGGTGGATCCAAGTAGAGTATAACTAGTAGAATGACGAATAAAGGCTTTGGTTTATTTTTGAGATAGGTTAAGTGGTATAAATTAGTCATGAAGGTATTTTTAAAGGTCTAATTACCAAATAGAATTAGGACTAATAATATCATAAATCATTGAAATGGTTAAAGTTTCATGATTTGGTGTGAGCAAATTCTCAACAAGGAACTAATCTTCTCTAGCTTTGTCTATTTGTTGAATCAAAGAACTAATAGTATCCATGGCATCTATAGTTCAATTACTATCCCTTGGTATATGCTCAAATTAGATATTTACAATTTGTTGCTTTAGTGTATCGACCATAGCCTTATATGGAACCAACTTGTCATCTTTAGTCTAAAAATGGTCTATGACTTGATTGATGATTAATTGAGAATCACCATGAACCTTTAGATGAGATATATTCCATTGTAATACATGTCTAAGTCCTATGATAAGTGATTCATACTTATCCATGTTGGTATAAGGAAACTAATTTTGAATGATTTAGGGATTAGATCCCCCTATAGTGTAATAAAAAAGAAACCTAACCCTAATCCATGAGCAATAAATGAACCATCAAAATATAGCTTCTCATGCTACTCCCCAAGAGGTGTGTCAATGATGGTGATTATGAATTCATTACGAAAATGAAATGTGAGTAGTTTTGTGTCTACAAGGGGTGCTTCAACAAGTTGATCTACAAGGACCTATCATTTGATTGCCTTATGATTGACATACTCCATCAAACTCACTAAGAAGCATGATCCATTTGGACTTTCTACCTTGTAAATATATTTTAGATAGTAGATACTTGAGGGGATATACTTTTGAAATAAGCATGGTCTTATTTTTCAACTTGTAATGGCATAGTTTTTGAGCTATAAAGACCATGGCTAGTAAAGCTTTTTTAATAGGTGCATAGTTGTGTTCATATGTGACCAAGGTATGGCTTAAATAGTATACTACATGTTGTTTTCCATTGTTATCATGTTGAGACAAAAGTACCCCTAAGGTAATGTCGGTAGCTGATAGATACAACAAGAATGGCCTTTCTAGCATAGGAGGTAACAAAATAGGTGGATTAACTAGATAGTCCTTGAGTTGTTAAAAAGTTGTTTGGCAGTAGTCATCTTAGTGAAGTGTAAATCCATTCTTCAAAAGATGTGTAAATGGATGACACTTGTCTACTAACTAAGAGATGAAGTTTCAGATTAACTGTATCTTGCCTTGTAAACTACAGAGTTGCTTCAAATTAGTTGGTGGTAGCATCTTGATTATAGCATGTACTTTGGTCAGATCAACTTCAATGCCCCTATGAGACACAATGAAGCCAAGTAGCTTTCTTGAGGTTACTTTAAACATACATTTATTTGGATTGAGTCTAACTTTATACTCTTGTAATCTTTTAAATATCCTACATAACACTGCTGGATGGTGGGCCCTAGTTTTGGATTTTCTTAATATGTTGTTGACATAGTCTTCAATAATATCATGCATCATATCATGGAATATGATAGTCATGGCCCTTTTATATGTATCTCTATCATTCTTAAGATCAAATGGAATTATCTAATAATAAAATGTTCCCCATGGAGTGCTGAACACAATTTTATGTTGGTCCTTTGGTGTTATTCTGATATGTTTGTATCGTGAAAATCCATCCATGAGTGAAAGCATTTCATAAATTACCATGGATTCGATGATCATGTAGATATTAGGAAATAGAAATTCATCCTTAGGAAAATCTTTGTTTAGGTATAAAAAATTAGTAAAAATAATAATTCCTTCAAGCTTTTTGCTAATAGGTACAACATTAGATAATCATTCTGAGTAGTCAATGGAATGAATACATCCTACTTCTAAGAATTTTTCCAACTCTTTATTTACCAAGACATCAATGTGAGGATGCATCTTACATAGATTTTGTTTCACCAGTTTGGCATCAAGATTAACCACAAGGTGGTGTAGAACCAAGGTGTGATCTAAACCTGGCATGTTAGAATAACCTCATGTAAATATATCTACAAATTCTCTCAAAAAAGATATAAAGACTTCACATTCCTCCTCAGTGAGGGATGCACCTAATTTTATCTATTTTGGGTCCAATGGAGTCCTGATGTTTACCTCTATTTTATCTTCAACTACAATGATCAAACAATCTTCTAGGATAGTAGGCAAAGACTTGAACTATTGGACTATATCATGGTCCTCTATTAGGACTTGCTCTTAAACATCTCCTAGGGATGATGAATCTGAGTCCTCCAATGGTACATCTAGCCATGTGAAAAAAATATTTATAAATTCTTGAAGAATTTGATCAAATACTTGTTGTTGTGAAAAACTAAAGTTGGATCCATAGGCAAGTTCATCATTGGTGGTATCTTGGTCTAAATTTGAATAAGAATGAACACCCCCATCTAACGGTGCTTGAAACAAGTTTTCACCACTAGATTGTATTTTATCTTTACTTTTTCCCTAGTTAGAAAGTGCCTCAAAGAGGTTTTCAATTGGGGACCTCAATGTTTTATTTATTTGTTTTTGGCTAAGGGTGTTCACTCGCTCTCCAAAATAGGCTTTAGGATCTAATGCAATTGAGAATCTTGATTTATGATCTCCCAATGGAATGTTGTCTCTAAGGCCTAAAAATTCATAAAATGCCTCATCATTCTAAAACTCATAAATCAGTAAATTGGATTTTTGTTGGTCCCAATCTATCAGTTGGGGATAGTATAATGGCAATGGGTTATGACAAATGATTGGGGTAAGAGTACATATGGAATTATTATCGAACAAGTTAGTCTCAGCTAGGCCATCAAAGGTGAGCTTATGATCTAACTCTACTTAATTGTCAATATCATCATCACTAGCCACTAGTGATGGAACTCAAATAAGATATGTGGGGTCACCCCTAGGTGGCTTAAATCTAAGTCCATAGGGTCTTTTGTACTTAGTCATGGAAATTGGCTCAATGGTTCCTTGTTGATTTAGTTTTAGGTCTCATCTTTCATAATCTTGATACTCCATGATCCTATTGGTAATATGACGCTTTGTAATTTTATAAAAATCATCTTGCTTGTCATTGTACAACCATGATTCATCCCCTTTAAGAGGGTTCAATTTTAGGCCAGATGCTGGTATGAACATAATAGGTCCCTTATATTTGTTATTTTATTGCCAATGCATGTGTGGGGTATTTTTAGGTCACCCAAAGGTCTTTTTATTATGAGGAAGATTGGTAATATAGAAGGTATTATGGGTCACATACTCCCTTGGGCCATTATATAAAATGGTGAAATGATTGGAAGCTTCAGGAGGTGGCATGTGGGAAAGTGAATCTAAGATATTAGGATATATGCAATTATCTTATGGAGGATCAATAAGTATGACCTTTCTTTTATCCTACTTGGAACTTAAATTCATGTCATATTGGTAATTGTAGCTTTGAAAATTGGCCTCAAGATCATTGTAGTGTTCATATGGGTGTAAATCTCCTAGAATATTCACTTCCATCCCTGAGTGGGAGAACTTGATACATTGGTACAATGTTGATGGGACTACATGAATCTCATGTAACCAAGGCCTACCTAGAAGCATATTATATGACAACTCAAGATCAAGCACATGGAAAAGTGTATCATGGGTCAAAGGCCCAATGATAACTAGTAAGCTAATGGTGCTTTATGATTCTCTTTCTTAATTATCATAGGCTTTAATAGTTATTGTTTCTAGCTGGAGATCTACCATTGTGTACCCAAGAAGCTTGATGGACTTTAGAGACACTATGTTGAGGCCTAATCCATTGTCTATAAGGACACACTTCACTTTATGCCACTTTATATAAACTTCTATGTATAATGGATTATTATGGAGTAGACCAAGGGAAGACATATCACTTTGGTTGAATGTGACTTGTTGGGTTGGAGCTAGGTGTCCAACCAAAGCTTGAAATTTATCAAGGGATATGTCACTGGAAATATTGGATTGGGTTAAAAACTCATGTAGACACCGAAATCATGTCTACTCCTTGGTCGACTCCCCCCCTTGGTCCCCTTGGTCCACTTCTAACACATCCCTAACCCACACACTTATTAATTTAAAATAATAACTTATTTTAAATTAATAACACCCCCTTTACACTTCACCAATGATACCTCACCCCACCTTGGATACCTCTCCTTGGATGCCTCCCATCACCCTATGACCAATTCATGACCTATTTCAACCCTCTCGCACTCATTTAATCCACCTTCAACCATTTTCCCATGACCAATTGACCCAAGCAGTTGGAAGAATGGGCAAAAGGCTAATTTTAGCCCTTTTTCTGTTATTCTATCTTTCGACATCGGTTACAATCGGCTGACACTGGTGGGATCGCCAACGTCAGTCTCTTAAAACCAACTTGCCAGCCAAATCAATGGATACTCTTCCCCTGAATGGAAAAATCCTCTTGCTCCTAGACTTCGACCTCTCTCTCTCGGCTCTCTTGGACATCAACAGGGACTCTCTAAAATCAATCATCAGACTTCAACCAACGTTCTTCTAGCTATAGACACAATAGGGACAAGCATCTCAAACACCTCTAGCTCTACACCAAGTAGGAGGTAGGTATTCTTCTACCCTTTTTATCATTTCAGTAATTTAGAATGTATTTAGAATGTATAAGCAATTAGCTTCTTTTCATTACTTCTAAGTATTATCAACTAGACCCGGCCATCAACTAGACCAGACCAGACTAAAATTCTTCTCAGAGAGGTTGAGAGGCCTTTCTCCTACCCTTTACCCCTTTTTTGACAATATATCCCCTGCCTTAGTCCCTCCTAAAGACTCTATCTACTATCTTACCACCCTACACAGACTCTCAGACTACCACAGACCATTCCATCGACCAAAGACTCATCTAGAACTTGTCCAAGGCCATTGCCCCGACCGACACTGACCTTCAAGCCCATTGCCCCTACCGACATCGGCATACATAATCGACATTGGTGACCTTGACCAACCAATGTTGGCAGACTAATCGATGTCGATGACTGTGGTAGACTGATAGCAGACAATAGGTACACATTATCTAGTTTTCTCTTTGCTAGTCATTTGTCATTTCTTTATTTCTGACACTTTTACTTATTAACAGTGGATTGTCATCCCAAAACAAAGTCTTTGCACTTCTGGGATTGAGTTTTTGCTTGGTAGTCCACCTTATATCCATCTAACAATCTCTTTGTTTGAGTCTCTTTCTTCTACAAGTGTCATCCTCCACAGCCAAAGAGGAGTCCCTACAATGTCTAGATAACGGTGCACAAACTTCATCTAGGTATGTACAAAACCTAGACCATTACTTTATTTTCTTACTTACTTTGAATGTAGAAAAGTGAAAAACTTGTTAGAAACATTCTGGCACACCTGGTGGGACTCTAGGAATTCTCCTTGGGTTCATACTTTTTTCTTCTAAGCATAATTTTCATATAGGTGTGTTAGGTCTCTCCTTACATCTCTTTCTTCTATCTCTTCCAAAAGACACCATTAGCAAGGATAAAAAGAACCCTTCTTTCTTTCTTGCATCTTAGATTAGTCAAAGTCATACTCTTCAACCTCTTCTCACTTGTCTGCATACGAACACACATTTCAATTTGGGCTTAAAATACATTACATTTCATTTCTTCCTAAATGCATACTTAGCTCTCAAATCTAGTAATTAAAAATGCATCATGAATAAAGTGTAGGCCACTTATGTTACACATCCAAACCACTTGCACAAACTCAAACATCTAAACATACTTGAGACAAGGCCTAACTAGGATTTCATCACCTAGTGGATACCTTACCCATCCCAACAATCCCACTTGGACTTCACTACCAAGGGGAAAGCCCACTCTGTTCTCTGGTAGAGGATAAACTCTAGGGGAAGTATATACTGGCTAAGTGAGACCATCTTATCACTGGGCTCGTGAAGTGAGGGGAGCTTGCTCCTTAGCACCAGGCCATGTACAAAACCTAACACAGATCTTAAGCACTGAAACTAACCTGAAACCAACCTTAGACTGCTTCTTCTAGGACCCGTTCTACAAGCCAACTTCCCAAACACACTCTAAGGCATAAGATTCTAAAAGTTTATTCTTAGGATTTAACGTTTAGGGTCTATTTGTCTCCATCTTCTTTTCTATCTTTATCTGGTTTTTTGAGCTAGTGAGGACATTTTCTTCTTTATTCCAAAAACTCTCAATTTTTTTGAGTTTCTAGAAAACACAGTAATCGACATCGGTTTTACCATCGACGTCAGCAACCTTTCTTCACCGCCATAGGTTATTTGACTGACATCGGCAATCTATTTCACCGACATGTAGTCAAACTAGAACTCTTCTTGACCACGCAAGGCAACAACCGCTTCCACCTTCGCCCTCCATAACAAGTCCTCTAATGGAGTATCATTCAGAGACCGAATGAACTCCTACCCAACCGACCTTGACTCAGTCCCCATTATCCCTGAAGGGGACCAAAATTTTGAGAGATTCCTTGAACACAACGTTAAGGCTCTCTAACACTATATCACAAGAAACCAAATGTGAGACCTTTCAGGTGAAGCGGCAACAATATCGACAACATCTATTACCCAACCCATGACCACTCCAGCCTTTACTTCGACCATCAACCCAACCATGAATAATCTTCAAAGTGTGGCTTCTCCTTCTATCTCTGGGCCCACTTCCATCGAGGTTTTGGCCCCCCATCAACCACAGACTATTCAACAAAATTCTACCTCTTTCCAAAATCTAGTTGTCTCCATCCCACCTACTCTTGGCCCTATCAACACAAGAGTAACTACCTACCCTTCAACCAGTGCTACCACCCCTCAACCACCTTTGGTGGCCCCTATTCATTTTGTGCCCTCTAACTCCATGGCACAACCACCCCTAGCTTCCACATCTATCCCAATGACTAGTTATCAATATGTTGCGCCTATACAAGCGCAACCGACTACGTCATATGTCTCTTCTAGCACCTTCCAAGCACCTTACAACCTAAGGGGCACCCCATCTACCAATCCGTCAGCCGATCTCATCAAGATGCTGATGGACAAAATGTCTAGTCTTGAGGCTTCCATTTCCAGTTCAATCAATGCTCTTTCATATGACCAAATTTGCAATGAACCCATCCATCCCTCCATCCCAATCTGACCATATCCCAGTCAGTGGGAACTTCCTAAGTTTACTCTCTTCCAGAGTAAGGAAGACCCACAACAACATCTACTAGCATTTAGACATGCTTGTTATCTCATAGCCCATTATGATGCGTTGTTGCTACGCACATTTCTCATGTCACTTTTTGGCCCTACCCTTGACTAGTATAGCTCTATTACCAGTCACTCTCTCTTTTCCTTCACTCAACTTGCCCAATTATTTCTTAACCATTTTTCAATCAATATCACCAAAAAGGTCTCAATCACGGACCTCTACTCTATCAGACAGTTTGACGATGAATCCATAGCTGATTTTGTTGCCCATTGGAGAGGCTTAATCAACCAACTCTCCTTCCCTTTACCTCAACTCAAGCTCATTGAGCTCTTCTCTCAACCATGTGCCACGTACATCTCATCTACCTTGCGGGTTCAAACATTCTGCACTTTTAACAAAGCTTTCACCATGGCCTGAAAGCTTGAACTCCGTGCTATTAAATAAAATAGGGTCAAATTGTGTAATACCAATGCAAAAACTGATGACCCTTCTTCCAAACCTTATTATTCCCATGCCAAGTCCAAAGGAGTGGCAAACACTATGGTCGTTAGATCACCATCCTTGACAATGACCGACCAACCTCAACCTTCAACATCACAAAGCATCACAAAAAATTCCAACAATGGTACATACCGTGTCAGTATACTCCTATAGGAGAATCATATGCTTTCATTTTGGATAAACTTGTCAAGCAGGGGGTCCTCAATCTCCCTCCAATTTGACCACCTCAATTTGACCCTTCAAAAGCCATCCCTACATGGTATAGGGAAAATGACTTCTATCATTATCACCGTGTCCAAGGCCATGACATAAACAATTGCCAAACCTTCAAGAACATTATCCAAGACATGATAGATAAGGGAGATCTTGTTTTGGATAACCTGAATGCACCACCCAATCAAAATATTTATATCTTCAAACAACTTTTTCCTAACCATTCTCCTAGCCAAAACAATGTCCAGACCATGGCCGATAGCTCCCAAGAGCATGATATACGCATGGTCAACACGGTCTCACCTCTTGTCCCTGACCAACCTCCTCCACAAGTAGAAGAGATTTCTTCTCCTATTCATCCATCATAGGTAGAAGAGCCTTCTTCTCCTATTAGTTCTCCATTGACCTCTCTTATATTGGAGGATGCTTCGACCATACCAATGCCATTAGCCCCACCTTCATCCTTCCTCCTACCAATGGAAGACCATACCCTTCCTACTCCTTAACCACAAGTAGAAGGCACCATCATCCCTGCCCTCTATCCTTTTGAGGAATCACATTCTCCAATTTCTTCTCCACCAAGAGAAGACCCTGTCTCTTCACCCACTTCGACCGACGAAGACCCAGTGATGGTTTTCTCTTGCCTTTTGCCTGAGATCGCTACATCTCACTCACCTCCATCCACATCTGAACCCAAACCCATGCAGGCATCCAACATGCCAAAAGAGATTAAATCTCTTGGTGTTCGCCCCATATCTAGTCTTGCCTCACACAATTGTGGCCCTCAAATCAAACCAAAGAAGGCCACTAAACCACATCAGAGAATTCCTCCCCCACCTTCATCATTGCCCTCTATTTTGGGCCCACATCCATCCACCTTAATAGGAGTGCTTCCTACTCCAACACCTCATAGAGGCAAATTTCCTCCATTATCCCCTTTACCCATTAAACATATATTTCCTCCAAAATGACCAATGCCTCCTATGCCTCCAAAACAAAAGTCATCAACCCCTACTACAACAAAACATGCAGACCCATTGGCGGGTTCTTATGCCTTGCTGTTATGACAATTGTTGTAGTCTTCTCGCATCAGTCCTCCACCTCTTAAACCATACCAATCTCTCAGACTAAAACTACCTTGGTTTGATGACACTAAAGTTTGTGCGTATCATTGCACACTGGGACATGACACTGAGCATTATTGTGCCCTCAAGGTTGTCATTCACCAATGCTTGGAGAAAGACACCCTTCTTCTTGACCATATTATCAACAAACCTTCAACATCATCCCATTTTTCCCATACCTCCTCACCTTCACACTCATCAACTCTCAGATCAAGACCATCTTGGTTTGACAACACTAAATTTTTTCACTATCATCGCACACCGGGACATGACACTGAGCGTTGCTGCGCTCTTAAAGCTGTCATTCATCAACACTGGAAAAAGGATACCCTTCTCATCAATGATCCTCTTGAATACCCCTTTGCCAAATCTTTGACACCATCACATGCCTCACAAACATCATCACCTAAATCGGGATCTCAACACCAGACTATGGTCCCTCCACCGCCTTTAACCCCATTATTCAAAATCAACATAGTCAACTTGACCACCAGCCCACCAACCCAAAAGTATAAATGGAAAAGACATGTTTCTATCCCTTGGACATCCCCATCTACCAAGCCTTCACCACAACCAAAACCCAAGATTACTGTCTTAGGCACATCTCGACCAACATCCTCAAAGACAATCCCTACCCCCATGGTCAAACAACTTCACCCAACCTCTATGAAGACATCTTTGTATGACCTCATACAAAGCTCTCCACAACATCATCAAGCCTTAATCAAAACCTTATAGGCAGTGGAGGTCCAACCTGAAGACCCCCAACCACTAGCTGCCTTAGTCCAACCATTTCTCAAGCATTCTCCTCATCACCAAAATAACTGGGGGAATTTGACTCTATTGACTATCACAACCTCGACCAAGCCTCGACCAAGCCTCAACAAAGCCTCGACCAAACATTTGACCTTGACCAAGCATCAACCAACTTCTTAATCATCTTCATGTCTAACATCAACCAACATGTGACCAATTTGGAATGAAGCAAATGGGGCTAGTTTGCTCCTACTTGGCTCAGACCTTACATCATGATGCACAAGCATGGGTCAGGGACTTATCAGAACCTGAGCCCCTTTATGCCTTGCATCTTCAACCATTATATTTTTAGTCACATACTCAATCACTTGACGTTAACTTGAGCTTGATCCCTTAAGCAATCCCATCATTGTCATTCCTATCTCCCTCAACCCTCAACCCTGCAAACCTCAGTTAACCCTTTTATCAAGCATGAATGCTTTATCCTAATAAATGGGAAACCCTCTAAACCTCTATAGTCAAGTCCATGACCAAAATTTCAGTCAACAATATATATATATATATATATATATATATATATATAATTGGGATGCCTATTCAAAGGTCATAAAACTCTAAATGCAGACTGCTCCCTCGAAGGATAGCTACATAATTGCTATAATTGATAGACTACTCCTTCAAAGGACAGCTATTCAAAGACTTTTAAACATACAAATCAGAATATAGACCACTCCCTCGAAGGATGGCTATGCCTAAATCTTGCTACAAACAACACTATCTAAAAAGCTTCTTGCATCGATCAGTCTGTCAAAAAAAAATGACTGACAAACTATAAAGTCATGGACTTGTCTATAGTCGTTCTCAAGGTCACCTATAAAAGGGGCAAAGTTATCCCTACTATAAAGGGCTACCCTATCCATCCATTGCACATAATCAAACCTTATCACCCCAACATACTCAAGGGATTTCGAGCTCACTTAATGTCAAGTGATTTGAGTACTTCTCTAACACGATCAATGGTCAACAACGTAATGCATGAATGGGGATTTTGTTTGCAAAAACCCTTATCTATGCCATCATTATGGTCCTTGTCAATGAAAGAGAAACATGCCTTTCACTTCCTCTATATCTTGGTTAAATCCAACCAAATCATTTTCTAAACCCAACCAAATCAAACCAAACATTTTCAGACCCCTGACATGACCTAGTCCATTTCACATAGTTTCTATGGAGACCAATACACATGGAAACTATCGACCAGACACAATTTATGTCAAGCATAAACCATTACTTACTGAAGCATAAATAATCTTGATTCATTTTTATCATACATCCATCACCAATATGTAAAATTGCTAGGGATGAAAGACCACTCAACCAATGTTATAGAATACACCATCACATAATATGGAAAAGGCTGTAACATCATCATACCCTTAATCATGACCAAAATCATCTATCAACCATTTTGACTGAACCAGTTTGAACTACATTGGTCTGAGGCCCTCCCAATAGGGGCTATGTAGGCAGCACTCAGATTACATGACGTCTTTTGGGGTTAGCTCGGCCACATCCGTTTGTTCATCTATATGATGGACAAACCATAGTACCTTTAATCATGACCAAAACCACCTATCGACCACTTTGAATTTTCATCTGAACTACATTGGTCTAAGACCCTTCAAACATGGGCTATGTAGGCAGCACTTAGATGACATGACGTCTTCTAGGGTTAGCGCGGCCACATCCATTTGTTCGTCTACTTGATGGACAAACCATTTTACCTTTAACCATGACTTAACCTCATCCAACCTATCCATAATCGACCCTCTTCCTCCCTTTTTAGGGAGAACTAAATTGGCCCAAGGCCCTTCCAACAAGGGCTATGTAGGCAGCACTCAGTAGACATGGGGTCTTCTGAGGTTAGCTCAGCCATTTCCTTTGTCACATTCCTTCGTCCATCCATCTACTGGACCAACTCTCTATCCCAATCCAATCATCATGACCACACAACCAGCCCAGACATTGCAGAAGTCACCTTTGACTTCTCATGGGGCACATTGGCAATCGCATCCATCTCCCTGACCACATCAAACAACCACTTGAGATCACTTATATCTCAACTCGACTCGACTAATGGCCATGGAGATCGTGCCTATCTCCTTTGACCATGACCACTTCCAAGACAACATTGCCTTGGTTGTTTTTTCATGTATGCTATCTCATGAATGGTTAGCAAAATTGTCCGCACCCACATTTCAACCCTCACAAGTATTGGATAGCGAGCAAGTTGATCCCCACTACTTGTGACATTTTCATGTTTTCCAGGAGCACTTCTTGAGCCTGGGATACTTGGAACATGATGACCATTAGAGCTATAGCTTGGATCAAATGACCCAATCAACTATGACTAAATGCTGGGGCCCAGTTATTTTGATTTTGGCACTCCTCGACCCTGACTTGCAATAATTTGATCTGGCCATCTCGTGAAGTGGTATACGCACAATTTCAACCTTTACAGCGTTCATACTCAAACTTCACCATATCCATCCTCTATCTATCAAATCAGCACCCGATTTCAGGTTCCCTTCCCTTGACTCCTACTTTGAGGGGGAATACCTTATCCCATAATCGGGGCAACCTACATTCATTTTTTGTCTTGCAGTTCATCAAAATAATCAACAGGACGAAAAAGACCTCATCCCATACCTAGGGTAATCAACTCCTATTTTTGTCTTGCAGTTCATCCAGAACAACCAATAAGACAAAAAGGGGCAAATGTAGACATTGAAATTGTGTCTACTCCTTGGTCGACTCCCCCCCTTAGTCCCCTTGGTCCACTTCTAACACATCCCTAATCCACACACTTATTAATTTAAAATAATAACTTATTTTAAATTAATAGCACCCCCTTTACACTTCACCCATGACACTTGACCCCACCTTGGATACCTCTCCTTAGATGCCTCCCATCACCCTATGACCAATTCATGAGCTATTTCAACCCTCTCACACTCATTTAATCCACCTTTGACCATTTTCCCATGACCAATTGACCCAGGTAGTTGGAAGAACAGGCAAAAGGCTAATTTTAGCCCTTTTTCTGTTATTCTATCTGCCAATGTCGGTTACAATTGGCCGATGCCGATGGGATCACCGATGTCAGTCTCTTAAAACCAACTTGCCAACCGAATTAATGGATCCTCTTCCCCTGAATGAAAAAATCCTCTTGCACCTAGACTTTGATCTCTCTCTCTCAACTCTCCTAGACATAAACAGGGACTCTCTGAAATCAATCATCAGACTTCAACCAACATTCTTCTAGCTAAAGACACAATAGGGACAAGCATCTCAAACACCTATGGCTCTGCACCAAGCAAGGGGTAAGTATTCTTCTACCCTTTTTATCATTTTAGTAATTTAGAATGTATTTAGAATGTATAAGCAATTAGCTTATTTTCATTACTTCTAAGTATTATCAACTAGACCCAGCCATCAACTAGACCAGACTAGACTAAACTTCTTCCTAGAGAGGCTGAGAGGCCTTTCTCTTACCCTTTACCCCTTTTTCTGACAACATATCCCCTGCCTTAGTCCCTCCTAAAGACTCTATCTACTGTCTTACCACCCTACACAAACTCTCAGACTACCACAGACCATTTCATTAACCAAAGACTCATCCAGAACTCGTCCAAGGCCATTGCCCCGATTGACGCCGGCCTTCAAGCTCATTTCCCCTACCGACGTTGACATACATAATCAACACTGGCAACCTTGACTAACTGATGTCGATAGACTAACCGATGTCGATAACTGTGGCAGACCAATAGTAGACAGTAGGTACACATTATCTAGTTTCCTCTTTGCTAGTCATTTGTCATTTCTTTATTTCTGACACTTTTACTTATTAACAGTGGACTGTCATCCCACAACAAAGTCTTTGCACTTCTGGGATCGAGCTTTTGCTTGGAGTCCACCTTATATCCATCTAAAAATCTCTTTATTTGAGTCTCTTTCTTCTGCAGGTGTCATCCTCCATAGCCAAAGAGGAGTCCCTACAATGTCTGGATAATGGTGCACAAACTTCATCCAGGTACGTACAAACCCTAGACCATTACTTTAGTTTCTTACTTCCTTTGAATGTAGAAAAGTGAAAAACTTGTTAGAAACAACTCATTCAAAATGTTCTTGTGTATTTTTGACATTCACAATTAATCTAAAATAGAAATTTGTGCTGGTGTCTTCTACAATCGTTCCAAAATATCAAACTTTTTGTCTTGGTCAATGGTGAATGGTTTATTTCAACCCTGAATGGTTGGTTGGATAACAGGCAAAGTGGTAGATGGTTGTGGACCTCAGATAGTAATCTTTGACCTCTGAGTTATGATTTCATAATTAGGATTAGATGTTGGATCATAATTATTAACAAATGCTAGGAATGGTATGGGACCAGATAGGATAAGTCCCAGTTGTTGGTGCGCTTGTATGTGGCCACATGGCAAAAGTGAGTTATCAATATGTGGTCCAAAAGTGGGAGTCCTAATTTTTTGGTTTGCCTGTGTGCAGTCCTAGGTCAAAGAAGGATTATCCATGTAACTTAGTTGAGTGGTATTGTTTATCAATGGCCTAGATTGATTAGTGTTTAGTCTAGGATTAATGGAGATGGTATTAATGTTTCCCTTGTAATATGACCTATAACCCTATTGTAGTCATGTGAAAATACATGGTAGGTTGTTGGTTGTTACCATTCTAACCTTGGTTTTGTCCATTATTTTGATCTTATGGGTTCTATTATTGATTCTACATTTTGATACTATTGATTTTGTTGTTGTATTGGCTATTTTTATTGTTTTTGTTGATTGTTATGTTGGGGAAAGGGGTTTTGATAAATCCCAAGAGTTTTATTAGAGGTGGAAGAACTGTTATCTAATGTTAACTCCCCATTATCCAACATATTCTCAATAAAATTCTTGATTTTCACACATCTTCATAGATTATACCCATTGACCCGATGATATTCATAGAATTCATTTTCATGGTACCAATCAAGATAAGGAATTCCTTGTGGATAATGCTTTAGTACAAGCCAACTAATCAGATTAGCCATGTCAAATTTTTGAAATACAGACTCAATAGGCTCTCCTAGGTCACTAAATACATGATGCATAGGCACAATTCTCCTTATAAGAGGGGTTTGTAATGGTAAAGGTTGCTGAATTTATTACATGGGTCTTGGTTTTTGTGCTTACGGCACTAGTTGGAGAGGTTTTTTGGTATGAGTAAGCTAAAAAGGTGGTACAAATGATGTTTGAACTATTTGGACATTATGTGACTTGGTTACTCCATTACCCATAACATTCTTATTGTGGTTGAATTGCTTTAGTCTATCTTGGTTATTAGATTGTGCTGGTCATGATGCTTGCACTTAGATTAGATGTTTATTTTGGCTTCTTCCCTGACTGGTACCTTAATTTTGATTAGTTGATGTAATCTTTATGATCCATTTATTAATAAGGGCTCACTCAATCAACAAACTTTTGTTGATGATCTCCTTGAAAGTATGTGCACATTGTAGTTCCAAATAATAAGCTATCTCACTATGTAATTTTTTAGTAAACACAATGGTTAATTATTTATCTGGTAAACTATGGGTGACTCAGCTTGAAATGGATCTCCATCACTATAGATAACTTGCAAAACTCTCACCAACCTTTTATTTTTTTGTGTTAACTCAACTAATGAAATCTCATGTTCAATATTATAGGAAAAGTGCTACACAAACTTATCAGAAAGATCATCAAAATCTATTACTAACTTCTTGGGAAACTTTAAAAACCACTCCAAGGCTTGTCCAATCATGTTCCTTGGAAACAATAACAAAAGGCATATATTGCTATATGCCACTAGTTGACATGCGACAAATAACTTAGTTAATTGGGCCTTAGGGTTACCTTTCCCTTTGTATTTGTCAAAATTTAGTGGTTCATATCCTGGAGGAAATGGTATATGTAATTACTCCATGTTGAATTGATAAGAACACACATCATCCAACTTAAAGTATTTAGTCTATTTCCCATCTTAAATGGTAGCAATTACATCCTTCATTTGTTATAATTCTTGGGATAGGAAATTGGAAGGAACATTGGTTTGAGAAAAAAGTATTGGTTTGGGTAGATGGTTGGGAGGTCACAAGTGGGACACTTTGACTAGGGTATGATGGAGATATATATTGTATTAGTTTGGTTGGGAAATAGACCAAGAATATGCATATTTGGATTAGGATGTACTTGAAATTGCACATTTTGTTATGTGATATTCTCTTTTGGGTTGGTTATGAAGGTTTGACTTGGAGGATTTTATGGTTGGGATGGAGGGATATAACTATACTATGCCTACTATGATTGAAAAGGGACATGTTGCTGACTAATCAAACCTTGCTATTGAGTGGGAACTTGTAGACCAAGACCCTATCTCTAAAGTTCTAGCACATTTTGAACCGATTGTTGTCTAATAGGTACTTGAAAAACATGGGAGCCTTCTTGTTGCATGAATCCTTATTGGGAAGTGAAATCATGTTGAAGATTCAACATCTATCACCAACCAATATTTACATGTTGTTGGCCAGTAAACATTTGGTTTTGGATTGGTACACTAGTCTATGACTGAGGAGGTATATTTTACACTACCTGATGAGGTGGAACATTAGTTTCCCCTTATTGAGGTGGAAATATATTTATCCTCTATTGCATTGGTACACTATATTTTGCCTACTATTTTTGAATACTACTCGTTGCTTGTTGAGGAGGAGTAGGATTCATCACATTCAATTGTTGAGGCATGGCATTGGTTGCTTATTGACTACCTAATCTTATTGGTTGCATACTTAATGAAGCAAATAATTAAGGCTGGGATGTAGATACTCCTACTCCTTGATATTATGGTCCACTCATTATATTAACTATAGGCACATATTGTTGACTAGTTATTTATGCATTAGTACCACTTTGATTTGGATTGGACGTTGCTTGCATATTATCCATTATATTTTGCTCATTATTCTACATAGAAGTAGAAGACACTTCTTCAATAATGGGAATATGTAGTAATTTGTATACTAAAGTGATTTACATGAATGGGTCTAAACTTTGATTATCTTGACTAGTTAACTCTATCAAACTCATGTTGAAGGAACTAAGTCAATAAAAGGTTTTCTCACCATGGTCATCTAATTGAAATTGCGTGCTATATTTAGGTAGATTTGATATGCTATATGCATTTGCTTAAAGTGGTCTTACATAAGGTTTTTTCCATTATTAGGCATATTAGGGTCTTGATACATTGTTTGGACTAGAGATAAAGGATTTTTACAAGAAGCCTGTTGATCATAAATTATGTTGTGGGGCATTCTTACTAGGCTTGGTAAATTATCATGAGGGAAGTATGTTGTAAACTTGGTCTCTACCTCTATGGCTTAAACTAAAATATCAGCTTTATTATCTAATATATGATACTCAAATGAAAATGGATCATACGTGGAAGGCATATTAGTAGAGCATGACTGTTGAGGAACTAGTTTGTTAGCTATGAGTATTATAGCTAGGTGTTGTGCAATTTGTTCTTGGTCTTGTTCTAAATAAGGTGGTGTATTAACCAAATATTTATCTAATGAATTTTGGATTTGTGCCCTTAATTGAGTATTATAAGGGGGATAAACATCCATCTCATAATTAATTATCTTCATAAGGGTCTTGCACCATTTCTTCCTACACAACCACATTACTAATCCCCAGATTATACATGAGTCCACTATGAGTGTAGGAATACAAGTTGGGATCCATAGTCAATGCTTTGTGATATAAATGGAAGAGATTTATACAAACTCTAAAAGAATAATGTCTAAAAATATGATGTTCAAACTTGGTCTGGATTTGTCAAAAAGATCAAAAGGTTCATGCAAAGATTTGTGATAACACAAGCTAACGTTAAGTGTCTAATGTTGCATGTATTACATAAAAATATTAAGTAAATAAACCAAAAATAAAAATGATAAATGCTAATTTCAAAGTGTTTCAACTCAGTGTAATCTAGGAAATTAAAAGGGTCTTTTGGCCAAATGTGGTGTTAAAAGCTAAGCTCAAACAAGGCATGCGCTAGGACTCTTGGCCAAATGGTGTCAAAAGCTAGAGTTTGAAAATAGATGAAATTTTTAATATAATATATTTTAAACACTTCTAAAAACTATTAGTCATTTTATTATTACACATGGAATTCATTAAATAGATATAAGGTATGAAAAAAAGGAACTTTAGAGATAGTTTATTTTCTTAGAAATAATGGTATAAAACTTGGTTCTTTTGATAAATAAGCTAGACAAAAGTGAATAGTGTAATTGTGCTAGACAAAGGTTCACAAAAGTATACCTGGATTGGTTTGAAAATGTAGGAAAAAATTTGAACTCTATGAAAGAGGGCCTATGAAACAATATCTAAAATATTTTGGGTGGTATAATAGTGCTAGACTACCTAAAATATGTGACAAAATTCTTATTTCAAAAACTCTCTAAGGCAAATATAATTTCTCACAAATTTGACAGCATAAAACTACCTTTCTTGACTCAAAATGTTATGGTGTATAGACTAAAATTGCAAGTTTTTATCATGAAATGACTTAAGTCTATCAAGTGGTGATAACGATCATGAGTCTTAAACAACCTTCAACCCAAATTGGAAATTAAACCTTAGTTCTCTCAAGTTTAGTGAAAATGGCAAACCCACTTAACACATCAACCCTATGAACTTATATAGGTGAAATTTCAAATTTATATTATAAATTAAGGACTTAAATAACTTTGGCAAAGGTCTAGACTTAATTGGGTAGCATAATTGTGCCAAAGTGGATGATATGACTCCAAGTTTTGATGAACTTTGAATAAGGCAAATTGATGATTTCACATGGGTAACATAATGCCTCTTTATTCAAAGTAAAAAGAGGACCATGTGTTTGGTTTGAATCATTTGTTTACACCAAGTTATAAATCTAAACAAGACTTTAATCTAAGACAAAACTAACTAATTAATCACTCTTAGATCCTAAATTGACAAGGTTGCTTGGTATTGCTAGAATACATCAATATACATCATTTAAGAAGATTTTAAGTGTTCATCCAAAAGTAAATGTGCATTATATATTATGATTTTCACACCCCCCTCCTTATCTCAAATGATAGTACTATGACATGGACCTTGAGGTGCACCTTACATTAATAATAATTCCATGGCAAGTGGGGATTTGTCTAAGATCTACAAGTTTCTAAACATTCTAGGGGAACCAATTACACAATGACTTTCATGTCAAATAATTCAAAATAAAAGCATGGATTTTGGGTCCATATCACTTGGATTATTGCACAAAGGTATAGTCTTTTTTGTAACCACTACATCTTTTTGTTCACTTAGTGTAGTGCAATGTCCAAAGTGCCACTACATCCCATGTGTAACTCCAATATGGATCCAAATGAATTCAATGCTGGGAGGTGAAACCCTAGGTCAAAGATTCACTAAAGAAATGATGGAAGGTAATGATGTCCCCCTCACAAGCCAAGTTTACATGAAATAAAGAAAGCATAAAATAGAAAGACTATAGGGTCATTATAAAAATCACCCAATACATTTGTGAGTTTTTTGGGAGTGATTTAGATAATGTTCTTTCTATGCCTTAGACTAGGTAATTTACAAATAAGCAAAGTGCTTTTGATTCCAAGGGTTCCCTAAAGGGTAAAAATGGAAGATCATACATGAAACATCCTTGTATTTGTGAAAACAAAGTGCTAATTGAAATAATGAAAACAAAATTGACAAGTGTGTTCAATTTTAATCCCAAATGAAAAATTTGGTGGTGTTCATTTAACCCCTTGGTCTTAAAATTGTAAACTTTGAAAACTAATGCTAAAAACTTACTTTAGCATCTAAATGTTATATTAAGTACCAAAATAATGTTCCTAGTTCATTTTAAAGCATACAAAAGATGATGTAAACACATATTAGCAATTTTCTAAGTTGATCCTATAAGAAAAATGTTAGAAAGTGGTTTTGATTTGAAGCATTTTTAAAGATGAAACAATTAACTTAGGAAAATGAACTCTTAGGTTGACACAGTCAAGTTAGATCTGAGTCAGGGTAATTTGGGATCTGAGTCAGGGTGAGTTGGGTCAAGTTAGGCTGAGTTGGCTCAACTGAGGCTGAGTTGGGTCAAGTTAGGCCAAGTTAGGTCAAGTTAGGGTGAGTTAGGATACAAGTCAGGGTAAGTTTGGATTTGATTCCGGGTGAGTTGGGTCAAGTCAGAGTGAGTTGGAATCTGAGTTAGGGTGACTTGGGATCCAAGTTGGGGTGAGTTGGGATCTGAGTCAAGGTGAGTTGAGATCTTGGTTGGGGTGATTTGGGTCAAGTCAAGCCGAGTTGGATCAAGAGAGGTGATTAGTATTATTTTTAAAAATGCAAAAAATTTGATAAAAACACACTAATTAGCATACATCTCTAGGCCTAGTTAATAGGGTGAGCTTAATAACAAAAATAAATAAAAATCAAAACTAAAAAGTAAAGAAAAAACAAGAATCCTTCACCTTACTTGGATGCTCCAAATGCTTGTTGTAGTGGCTTGCTTGGCTTATGCTCACGAAGTCTTCATCAAAAGAGGCTTAGCTATCTCCTCTTCTCCTTGGCACCTTGTGGATTTGGCTTGGCTTGGATCAATATTTTGGCATCATAAATTTGGCATGTGAGAGCTCTCAAAATCAATTTTATATGGTAAATTTGCATAAATTAAGCTTAAAAATGATGTTCATAGCCTCTCTATTTATATATTTTCAAGAATGACCAGAATCAACCATGACCATCCATCTCAAGATTGAGATGTGTGGTCATGGATTAACTGAATTATGTAATTAAAATCCATAATTATCCTCTCATCATTACTTTGGAATAGGGAGCATTAATGATGAATGGGAGACCCATAATCTTGATATTTATGGCATTTATGGCCTAGGGATGTCTTCCCAAGAAATGAGGTCACCTAATGATGAAGATATTCAATATTCATTTCTCAAACAAGTTTTCAACAAGTTTCCATGAAATTATTAATTATGATTTGATTTGGATTAATTATCTCTTAATCATGACTAAGCATTGTATGCACAAATTACTCAAATTGATCAAAATGCCTTGTTATTGGTCCAAAATTTGACTAGATTGGAATTAGAAGTTAATGTCAGATGTATTGGATCCATTATCCCATTTAGGATGTTTCCAACACAAAATAACAAAGATATTCATCTCATAAAATAAATTTTATAGAAAAGATCAATCTAGAGAACCCAAGTGTAAAATTGGCATTTTGACTCGAAATGATCTAATCAAAGTTAGCTAGCCCATAAATTGCATTGCCCTATTTAGTGATACCCTAGCCAAAATTAGCACTTGAATATGTCAATTTCAACTCATTTAATGTTATTTAGTGTTTTAAACCCAAATTTTTAATTTTGGTGGAAATTGGTCAAAATCTTGATTAGAGGTTATCGGTGGCTAGATTTAGGTGTCTACAACATCAAACACTCCATTATCTTCAACCTATAAACTACTCCAAAATCAATATTTCTTACCTCTTTGATCTCAAACATGCCAAGTGAGGGTTTTAAAATAATAAATAGGATTTTAAAGGCCTCTTAAATCCTCTCCCATTGCTTTCATGCTTTCAAATATCTTCAAAATGCCATTATAAGGAGAAAACTGAGCTAGTAGGGGTTTTGTAGGGTTTTAGACCACCCTACCTTTTTAGCATTTGTTCATAGAGCCTGGCCCATGAAACTCCTAAATAATTAATGTAAACTAGAGGTCATTAGGGACCTCATGTTTTTAAAAGATCTTGAGTGTTAACACTCTCTCTCCTATATTGGATTGAGCATTTGAAAATGGCCATTTTGAGCTTGCCAAGAGCTCAATGGAAGAATAGGAGTGATTTTTCTTTCTTTAGAACTATGAAAACTTATTGATCATGGATTTGACTTGAGGGATATGAAGAGGCATATTTTTAATAATTTATACTTGAATATGAGCCCTCTAAATCCATACAAGTGAATGAATTGATCTCCTTTTGACATTGAAATCCTCTTGTAACTACCTTTTCTCATTTTAAACTGACTTAAAGTGATTTGAAAAATGTTATGACATATAATTACCTTCTATTTGGATTTATTTTACTTCATAAATCTTATATAAATATTGAAATTAGACATAAATACCTATAACAAGGGTTTGTACTAGAGATGACTTAAACAAGCTTAACACAAAGAAAATCCCTTACCTTAACTCCATCAAAAATTCCTTAAACAATGCTAAAGTTGTATAAGGCATTAATTTGGACCTATTAGAAAGGGAGACCTAGTGAAAAATGCCAAGTTTTTTTTATTACACTCACCTATTATAACCAAATTTGTCTAACATCTTTGGTGACCTCCTAGGATTACATGTCTGGTATGCACCTTAGTCCAGTTACCTAGTCCATCCATTTGGCATGGATTCATCTCTCACTCAATCTAAGACCTAAACTAACCTTGACACTTGATTGAAAATGTTTTGAAACAATTGTAAAAATTGACTACCTTCACCAACATAATAGGACAATAAGTAAACACACAAATGCAATGTACACACAAAAAACAACAAGATAAAAACTATACTATAGAGCACTTATGGAAAATAAATAACAATAAAACTACTAAAAATAATTAACATTGAGACATTTTCCTCCTAGATCAAAAGGAAAATTTATACAAACTCTTCCTTTATGAGTGAGAAATGATGTAGAGTAAGTTTCCCCTTGGATATGATGTTTAGTGGAGTAGTCTTCTTACTTACCAACTCATGAAGCATACTCTCAAGTGAATTATCAACATAAAACATGTTTCCAATGAAGAAATATTCATATTATGTCCCAAGACTTAAGTCATGTTGCTCCTTGATGTTTGAACTCATGTCAAATATGATCTCTTATTGGCTCATAGGGGTAGCATCAACCTTGGCTTCTGATGGCCCCATGAAATTATGTATCTGATATTAAATGATCTCTTAGGGTTTCCCACATTATTTCTCAAGAAGGAGAGTATCCTCAAAATCATCCTTAATCTTCCCAACTCGAGGTATAGACCATTGAAGAGCCTCAAATTCATAAAATGCTCAAATATTGCTACCACACATCATCTTAAAACTCTTCATGTTTACATGAGAATGAATTTTGCATATGATTTTCACCTTGAGGCCTATCTCTATCACATTTCTAATTATATTCATATGATCATGAGATTTATGGTGGTTTTTTAGAAGATCATCAATCATTGTTACTACTTGGATTTGATCTTCAAATATGATTGATTCATGCTCATCAGAGGCCATTTAAATCCTACTCAAAACCTCATTTTGTTCAATTAGGAGATATTAAATCTCAATACTAGATGAAACCTCTTCATGGAGACTTTATATGCGAACATTCCCTTGAGATTATTTGATTATCAACCTAAATAGCTCCCCTTTACAATAAGGAAATACACCATCATTTTTAGTCAAAAGAGAGAGTTTAAAACAAACTTTTACCTCTTTTAAGATACTTGAGGCATCTTGTAATGTATCCAAATGAATCTCAATTACATTTAGCTACTCCAATTCATAAAGAGGATCTAAGAACTTTTTTTCTTGATCATCCATGGTCTCATTGAGATGACTAACTAGCTAGGAAACTACTGTACCTATCTCAATTGGGTTTTGTTCATATTCAAGATTATTTTCTCCCTTAAATTCTATTGTTACATGATGAATATCACCTCTCCCTTCATCTCCAAAGGATGATTTATTTTTTTCTTTTCCAAAGGGAGTACCAATGATAAGTTCTTCCTCATGTTCACTTGAAGAGACTTATTAATAGTCTTAATTTTTCTCACTTACAAATACAAATTGACCTTCATTAGCCTCCAATAATGCATGTTCTTCCTCAATTATGGGTTTTTCAACCTCAAAAATAAGCTTTGGGATCTAATGTTCAATGATCTGATCACTCTTCTCCCTTTATTCACCAACTAAACCCTCAAACCTTGATATGATTTTATCTTTAACTTTATCCATAAGGACTTCCTTATTCATTTGGAAGCTCTCTTTAATTTACTTCCATGATGATAAAGTTTTAGATTCTTGAAGATGGATGGGTTGGGTTTGAATATGTTCATGAATTGGTTTGAACATTGGGGCCTCTCTTTTGTTTTGGATACCCTATTAGATAGAATTCCATGATGGGAAGGTTTGGGGATCTTGAGGATAAGTATATGGTGCTTGAATAGGCATAAGTTTCATTTTGGCCTCATCTTCTTAATTGGGGCATGGCTCATCTTTCTTCCTCCAAGACTCTACTACTTTCTTCCAACTTGGGATCTTAGACTTAGGAGGCTCCTCTTGATAGTGTGTTGTAACTTGGGAGGTGGATGAAGAATTTGAGAAACTTATAAGTGGCCTTAGAGACTCATTATATTTCTAATTTTAGATGAACATAGGAGAATATTCATGAGGGAGATCATGTTGAGATTGAGGATTAATAAATGAGGCTTTCATAGAATCAAGACTTTTTTGATGGCTTATTTCAAGTTGGATCAAGTTAAGAACAAAAGATTATTAACTTGGGATTAGAGAGGGTAATTGAGGTTGAAGATATTTCAATTATCATTCTTCCCATATTACTAGTATATCCTCCATACATTGATTCAAATATTGTATTTCTAGATTTTCATTACTTAGAACATGATGGTTTCTCATTTCAAACGCTGCCCACTCACTCCTTGTAAACTATAACGACTCCCTTATCTTTTGAATGAGATGACTAGGGATAACTCGGCCAAACTTTACACCTCCATCTACTTTTATCATTACCATTTCATTCTTCAACATCTTCATGAGAAGTTAAGAGTCTTGATATTTGTTAGCTTGGATTTTCCTAGCTATACACTCCTCATTATACTTTAATTCTTATTGATGGAAAGATTGATAGGACTGATATGAAGGCTGACAAGCTTGGTAAGGTAGATGAAAAAAGGAGGTATGATAGAGATCTTGATAGCAAATTGATCACATTTATAGCTAGTGTCATATAGAGGGTTAGTAGGGTCATTGTATGGATGGTATGAATCAGCATATGACTAATATGGTTCACTAGGCTACTAATAAGGATCAATTTTATACTGATAGGGATTACCAACTTGAGTAAAACATAAGCCTACTCTAAATTAAGCCATGAAACCTCATGAGAAAGACAAAATATAAAAATTACTTGCTTGAAATAATACTTGGGCTATTAAAACCATATTAATATCTCAAATTCACCATTTGTGTTTATGTCCATGCCTTTAAAGGTTAATGAATTAAAGATCACATGAATCACTCTTCAATGGATGAAGTCTTTTGTCTCACTGGGCATGTTATAACTATTATCATCAAAAAATTTAATCTTGAAGAGGTTATTCAAGCCTCCTAATTTAATTGATATCATGGAGACACCTCTATGATTTGGGTGGCCTAATCAGTGAGGTGAATCTCTATATAGGGATACCTCCCTTGATGGTATCACCTTGAACTACTACTAGACCTATTACTTACCAAGGAAAACAGATAGAAAGGAATGAAAGTAAAGTAAAATAAAGATTTGATACACCAATATAACATCCTAAACTTGACTATAAAATGTTATGAACATGAATTAGGCCTTAATATGATCACACTACTCAACAAAGACCTTTAATCATGAGTATTTTAACATGGAGTTTAGACACAATGTGTTTAATATAAGGGATAAACAAGAGGCCTAGATAAGACACTAATGACTAAAATACACTTATAAACTATGCAAATCTATCCAAAATCACCATGTGACTTGTAATAAGATAATTCATTTTCAAATAGGTAGGAGTGGAAAAATGAGAGAGAGTGAAGGCACTATTACAAGCATTCATCAAAAATCACGTAATTACACTAATTGTAAGAATATGGCAAGGTAAGAATCAACTTTATTTAATATTAAAATGCATAGTACAAGTGTTTAATTGAGAAATTATTTTCCATACTCAACCAAAGGATCCATAACAAGCCATTCCATGTTACAAATATAGGAGAAAGTGAGAAGGAGAAAGAGAGAGAGAGGCATAATACGATCAATGACAAGTGTCATGTCCTAAGAAAACAAGTTAAAATCAAGAAAAATATTAAAGATTACTCCTAATAAATCTTTCAACATTTTTTAACTTGATGTGATCTTATCACTCATCAAGGGTGGCATGGAATGACCCTTCACTTTCTAGGATGACTCATCAACCTTGCTTGAAATTGCCCATTTTCTATCAAAGAAGAGCTACAAGTTTTTGTATTTCTATATGTAATCTTTTATCATAATTCCTTAAGCTATACAATTATATCCTAGTAAAAATACGTGTTTTTTAAATCTTGGGATAGATTGATAATTGAGTTTCACACTTGTTAATTCTACCAAGAACCTACAATTTAACCCTCTTGGTGTAAAATTTATCATATTTATACTCTCAAGCCTATTTGACCCTTTTAAGCTTGTATTATTATTATTATTATTAATACCTCTAAAATTATTTATTAATTACCATAATACCTATATCTTGTCTCAATAAGACTCTACAAATGGTTAGGAAGACCTATATAGCTCAAAACTCTACAAACTAAATCTAAAAGGCATTTTTAGGCCATATATTCCTATATTTCTTACCGCACGTGCCAAGTGATGGTTATCTTAGGTTATTTTAGGTTTGGATAGGTAATAAAAGTGATTATATGGTCATTTAATGGCATTTCACATCATTATAAGGACTTATATCTCCACTGAGCTCTTATAAGGGTTTAGAGAGGGTTTAAATAGGCCTCTCATCTTAATGATGATTTATAAATGTGAGGGCCTCAATCCATGAAATAATGACATAAATGTTTAATAAATATGGTTACCCTCCTATGGTTAATATCTCTAGATCCCATGCATTTCCTCTTGAAAGTTCTATGCAAAATTTTAGGCCTTCTCGAGCCTTTCACAAGGTGAAAAGAGGATTTTTAGTGTTCAGCTATCTTAAGGATTATTTGTACTACATAGTGTCTTGATAAATGAACCAATTACATGAATTATAATTATAAAACCCACATCACATCTTCTAATATCCATTTTACACCATGTATTTTCTCAATGGATTTTTTGGGCTTTAAAAATAGTCGCTTAGGTTTGTAAAACTATGTGCGAGACCTATAAAGAGAGTCTTGGGACTAAAAAATTCAAAGCACATTATATTAATTAAAAATGAATCCAATAGGTTTTAAATATAATATACCATGTTTTTAATGGTCTATAATAGATATTGGCCATCCAAAATGTCTTACAAGTTGATTTTTACACTTTGAAAGTTTATAGGCAATTAGGCTAGTCTAACCCTAATGGCTTTGTTTCAGTTTTTTTTCCATCATCCTAAGGATATAATAATTGTGAAAAACCATGTTATTAATATTCATTCCTTTCATAATCATTATAAACCCAATATTAATGTAAATTTTTCATGTTTTATTAACAATCTAAGGATAGACTTGTAGGTGTTCTTTCTTGGCCTAAAACTTATTAGAGCTTAAGAGTGGGTCTTATACTCACTATTTTCTCTTCATTTACCATGCACAAATTTTCACATTTTATTGATCATCACTCCCACATCTCATTTTATCCTTAAACTTCATATTCATGCAAGGAATTATTGCATTTTATTAGAAATGTAGACCTGTGGGTCCACCTTTTTATCATCTAGACCACTCATAACATGTCTCTTTAGACCTGTTGATAATGGAAGTGTAATTAATCATGTTTTAAAACATTATTCATTCCCAATCATATTTTCACACTTTATTTTATATTGATACCTCATCTTTGAATTTAGAGTTCATTGCATTTATTTAAAAAGTCGACCTATAAGTCTACATTTTAATCACTCTAATATATTTATGATGGCTTCTTTAGTCATTATAATCCTAAAAATATATATTTATCTCAAAATAAGCCTCATATTATTATGACCTTCATACTTCATTGGAAATACAAGGTTTGTCTCTTATATAGGGATATTTGTACATAGTCTTCAAGCCTAAGATCACTTCAGGTTTGCTTTGGAGAAGTTGGTGTTGAGGACCTATATTTTTGGAGACTATTGAAGGCCTAGTATACTATTTCAATTATAGGAAACAAATTCCTTCATTTGTTTCTTTATTCTCACAACTAATGACCATGTTTACCTCCATGCCTATAGGTTATATATAGTCCCTTGGCATTTATGATATATATATATATATATATATATATATATATATATATATATATATATATATATATATATATATATATATATATATATATATATATATATACCTTTATAGCTCTAGGAATTCTTTGAAAATGCATAAATTATATTTCAATAGAGGAACCATATAAAAAAATCCAAATTATCACTCCTTTCATGCATTGGTTGTCTTCATATACTAGGATTCTACCTACAATCTTGATCAATGATGATTACTTGTGAAGAACTAAAGGTCACCATCATTTTGTAAAGATTTAGGTTCATGTAGGTATTGAATAATTCTTGTATAACATCAGGGAGGTGTGGAGGAGTTTTGATAACTTCACCAACACACTCTTAAACTATTGGAGACCCCCAAAACATCAATCACTCCATTGCTGTCAACCTATAAAATACTCTAAAATGAA